>JALJAT010000278.1:0-24233 GCA_034768735.1 Schistosoma mekongi | reverse complement strand
GAAAAGAATATTGATTGGAAGGAAATCTAGAGCAAAGTATTACCTATCTATAGTTCACCTTAAATCGTCTGAATTTCTTATGTTAACCCTTATATACAAAGTAAATCGAATCTAAAGTTGGCATGCTTCTCACAAGTGAATAGCTTCCATACGTATTCTCGAAGTTCTAGTGAAATGTTGTAACCACTGGACTTCAGTCGTAAAGGGTATTAGACATGTGTCGTTGCTAGTAATAGAAGATAACAGTGTATTATCGCGAATTTATGGAAATCGGATATCAGCCTAGTAGTCACAAAGTTACACTCACCAAGAAGTCCAAATGTCTTGAAGTTCAATGTCATGTGAGGTCATCGATGCGTTTCGCTGAAGAGTCTCATGGTCGAACAAAGCACATTTTCAGTACATCTCAGCTTGCAGTCGTTGTCTACCTAAAGTGAATTTGTGATGTAAGATTTGAACAGAATAACCTTCACAGACCTTATACTAATTATTTCCGTATTACTTATTGAATGAAGTTAGCAACCCAGTGAAGCATTTGAGGTTCAATTCACCCGGAACATTAAACCTTTCTAAGCAACACAAATACATGATATCTTTAGATAGATACGTATACTGTCAGAAATAGTAAACTGTGGAGACATTTGCACATTCTAACACAAACATAACTTCTACACCCTCCCAAAAAATGTGGCAGTGGTTACAATATAACAAAAACTAATACAATGAAAGGAAATTTGTATGAATTGCGCCACTGATCACTTGATTTTATGTAGTTACTTCGTCTAAGTGGTGGTTATCTTAACTTCCACATTAGTAACACAAAGCGATTCTGGCAAATGGATATCAAAATATAGAACTACATATCATCAAATCATGAGTCGTATCTAAAACATACACGAAATGCTACATAAAATAAATATAATTAAAATTTCTCTAAAATGTAAATCATTATTGCATTTGTATCTCCTAGATCTTTAATTAATTTATGGAATTAGAGCCTAATTAACAAACTTACTTGTTGCTGGCCATAGCATAACTACAGAAAAGTAACAACAAATATCGTAATCGCTAAGGATTAATACTTTGATATATGATGTGTTTTACCGCAATTGTTCAGTATTTCATTGACTTGTGGAAGTGAATTTGATTACTTGCAAAATTCCATGGTTTTGTCAACGAACTCAGAAACCTTCATTCTCTTCCTTTATGTGTCATACGTGTAAAATACTGAAGATTGTTTACTGAATAGAATATTAATGTGCATGATTTTAAAATGATTTAGACTGTTGTATGAAAAGCCATTGTCTACCTGTCGTAAACTGACAATTCAAAATTATCTCCTTTTCATGAGGCATTAATGTAAACCATTGGAGTAATACTACGTAAGACTATCAAATCAAGTACAGATTTTAATCATTCTAATTGATATTTAGACAGTAAATTTTCTTTCCTACAAGAACTATTTGATATTACAGAAAAGCAGTATGTAGCGAAGTGTAGGAATCTTTGAAATTTTCCGTAGGAACTATGTTGTATAGTTGTATGGTTCATGGATAAATTGTGTTATGTAATCACGAAATAATGAAGTAAAAACATATGAAAGCATAAAGTATTAATTTTACTAATCGCTCCTGTTCATTTGGTCAGTCAGTAAATCAGGTGTAAGTGTTTAGTATACATTCCAAGATACCAGATTTTTACCAACTTCTGAAATCTAAAAACAGCGATTGAGCTTAGTGACAACCTTTTCAACACCTAATAAGTATGTAGTATTCAAGATTTTCTGCCATTTTTCCATTTATTTTGTGGATTGGTTTCATAAATTATGATGTAATTTATATTAAAGATTCCCTTTTAGGTTGACGGATTCACTAGCAGATGACTTCTACGAAAACGTCAGTGTAGCTCGAAATATTGCATAAAAAACATAAAATTATTGAAAATTAAAGCACGAAATGTAATTTTAGTTGATTGGATCCGTCTTAAGATGGTGTTGGCACGGTACCACTAAAAACCAGGGAGCCCAGGAAAGCTGTTTTGTCCTAGAATGGGACTTTTAAGTAGTGCGCACCCCAAATTCGGGAGTGAGATAGTTGTCACTGATGATAATGGATGATCGTCGCCCTAATATCATAAATTGATGGGAGTGGGAGTTCTACCGTTGGATGTAGATCCAGAGGAACAGAGGGCTCGACGTTCGCCAACCTGACGCCCCTAGTGAGAAATCTAGGGCGCGCACATTTGAGAAGTTCAATACCAGGACGAAACAGCTGTCCAGTATTTCCTGGTTTTCAGTGGTACCCTACCAACATCAATCTGTGACGAGTCCAATCAACTAGAACTCAATATCACTCTGACCAAACCACCTCAATTTGAATGTGGTTTTTGTTAAAAATTATAGTCTGATATTTAACATCCATCCACTGGATATTAGTGAACTAAACAAAAAATATCAGGTTAGTTAAGGCTATTAAATTGTGAAGTGTTTGGCATAAATCTAGCCTTCAATAACTAAATGTATTAACCTTAAATTTAAGGGAGATATTACCAGTGATATACTTAAAAAAAGTCTGAAGAGATCATTTAGAAAGACGTTTCACGCGATGAATATTAGCATAACATTCAGAAGTTACTTCTTAATATGCCTTCGGCTAATGCGACTGACCAATTTTTTTTGCTTTTTAGTTTATCTATTTATGTGGAGTTAAGTATATAGGTCGCTGGTTAAGGTTTCTCCGTCTTATCTAAGAGTATCTGCTGGCATAGGACAGCATTGTTAAATATACCTAGAGGCCTACATCTGAATCTACATTGCACAGGCCTTGACCATCCAATAATTTAAGCTAAAGCTGTGTATACGAAAGAGTTTATTGGATTTTTTCTTCATGATAACTTTGGCTTATGGTCAATCTCATATGGATTACTTATTTGTGCCTTCATTCTCTTAATATCTCATTCCTAGTTTTACAAATATATTTCATTCTGTACTATAATATCCTTATTGCTGTTATCATTATTATTATTTCAAATACTGTCCCTATCTAGGTTTAGTTGCTATTCACATATTCTGATCTCCCTACCGTATTCTCCCCCACTTCAATTTAACAATGGTCACCCTATTGATTATGTACTTGTAATGTTTCACAAATCCCCACTTTCCATAGTTACTTTTTTCGTTAATAAAAGGCAGTCAAATTTCACACTTCATTCTTACAATAATACATCAGCCTAGAGAGAATTGCATAGTATTAAAAATAAACTCGCCATAAAGGATTCCTTTACTCAGTAAATAATGTCATCTGCAAAGAATAGGCAGTTACACAACAGTTGAGTACCGAATGTATGGAAGGCGTTAAGATGAAATTATATTTGTAAAAATTTGACCGTTTTAAAAAAAAACTTCAACGTTCCGCTTGGCATATGATTGAATATATACAGTAGGTATAAAACAACTATGTATTCAGTAATAGTAAGATGTTCAATATGAGTGTTTCAAGTCATTAGAAATGAAAGTATTCAAAATGTAGTGGGTGTAGGAATGTGCATAGTTGTGTATGTAGTCCATGTATGACAAAAAACGTTGATCATATGTGACTATAGTCAGGAGATAATGCAAACACCGCCGTAAACGATTCGGTTTCAAGTTGTCTTAGATCTTTTCAGGATTTAGAAATAGATCTCAAACAAAATATGTACTCCGTAATCTTTATATTCAACTGTCTTTTCTGTCTACAACAACACTCAATCTGATAGACATCGTTTTAATTTTTACTTTTCGGTACTTCACTCTTGACTTTAACTAACCAGAGGCTAAATGTATTGTTAATTCATAAAACATTTATAATTCATTTGATTATAATACTTTTTAATCGATTCAGAAGATCTTTTTCCATATGGGATAACCACCATGTTAATCGATCGCTTCAATTGACCATTTTATATCATTTTCAATTCCTTTTCTTAATGACTTCAAAGATTCTTAGTATAGATACTACTAAATTCAATTTGACTTCTTTGTTATCTTACAAGTATTTATAAACAACTGCCTACACAAGACATTGAATGTCCGTTGGCCGGAAACCATCAGCAACAGTCTACTATGAGCGAGAATAAACCAACTTCCAGCCGAAGAGGAAATTAGGAAAAGACGATGGAAACGGATAGGACATACACTACGCAAACCATCAGACTGCATCACGAGACAAGCATTAATATAGAATCCTGTTGGGAAACGGAAAAGAGGAAGACCAAAGAACACACTGCGTCGAGAATTGGAAGCAGACATTAAAAGGATGAGCAGCAACTAGAAACAATTGGAAAGGATTGCTCAGGACAGAGTTAAATGGAGAACACTGGTGAGCGGCCTATGCTCCTCAGCGAGGAGTAACGGGCATAAGTAAGTAAGTAAGTAAGTCTTTGTTATCTAATTGTACTAATATTTTGATTTACCTTGAGAATTAGTAACTGATTATTTCACGAATCACATTAAATATATAAAGATATTTGGTAGTGTTTATAGGTTTTATGCATATACATATGTATTATACACATGAAACTATATTTTATCAGTACATTGTAATTTAGATAAAAATTACATTTTCTATAATTAATCAATGAATAGTACATTTGAGCTTTGGTTATTCGGCTTGTTGTTGTTAAGAATAATTTCAATGTGTTAAGTAGGTTAAGTCTAAATTCTAGTTCAGGTAAATTTAAAATTATTTTCAATTATATTACGTAACAACATACTGAATAACTAAAGTTGAATTCATGTTAATCTAATTTAAAATACAAATAAATAATTATTTATGTATAAGTTTATTATTAATGTTTACCTAAAAATTGATTTATGTATAACTTGCCAGTCAACTTAAAATTGTATCATTTCAAATTCATTTATTAGTTTAAGTAATAGTTTGCTGAAATATTTTGTTTAGATACTAAACAATTGAATTAAGGTGGTTTATAGAGATTGGTATTAAGTTTTAATTGATTGAATTTGTTACAAATTGATGTTGGTAGGATACCGCTGAAAACCAAGAAGCACTAGATAGCAGTTTCATTCTAGTATTGGACTGCTTAGCACTGCGCACTCTATTAACATCAATCTGTAATGAATACAATCAACTAAAACTTAATGTCAGTCTCCATAAAGCATGTCAATTCAGTTGTACTGATTAGCTCACTAGTGACTAGCTTCATGATATCCCTGAAGTTCTAGTGAGAAATCGTGACTGGTGAAGTTCATACTTGTCGTAAGTGAGACATTTATCACCAATGTCAATGAATGATCGTCGAACTATATCACAAATTAATGGAAGTAAAAATTCTATCATTGGATACGGGCCCAGTGGTGAGGAGGGTTAGTTGTTTGCCAACCTGAAGTACCTGGGGTAGAATATGGGCGCGTTTGAGGAGTCACATATTAGGACGAAACAGCTGTCCAACACTACCTAGTTTTCAATGGGACCATGCAAACATCAATTTCAGACGAATCCAATCAAATAAAGTTATTGTTTGTTAATTGAGGTAGTTTTGTAGAGACCTAAATTTAATTTATTGTATGTGTTCACTGTGGATCGATCTTGATTGAGTACTATTGAAAAACAACGAACAGTGGATAGCTGTTTTGTCCTAATGTGGGACTTCTCCGTAGTGCACACCTTTGACTCTATCTGAGAATCGAGCCCAAGACTTCGAGGTTTCTTGATTATTGTTTAACTACCAGCATCACCTAGCCGGTCGGTGTCGAATGGTGGAATTACTACTTCAATCAATTTGTAACGCACCTTACAATTAGTCAGCCCTTATGACGAATGGAAACAACGAATTAAATGCTATCTCCCAAAAAACCACCTCAACTCAATAATAATAGTCTCAGTATTGAATAACTTAATAATATTTCTAGTGAGAAGTCGTGACTTGTGGAGTTCAGACATTTCTGAAGTGAAACATTGATCACCAGTGACAAAAATCCTAAACACAGGTTATAGTAAAGAAAGTTTTACTCAACAAATACGTTTCCTTGTATAGCTGTCTGTTAATACTCATTGGCTAATCATGGTTCACTTAGACTGAACACATTAGACTTCTTTTAGATACAACTTGACCCAATACGTGACCGAACTAAAGGGATTTATATTACCTACCTGAGCATGATAACATTTATTGGCTTATATTTTCCACATTTGGTTAGTTTAAAGTGTTGTAACGATTATTATTAGATGACAGCTTAATTTTCTTGTTCAGATAAAAATGACTACACAGATTGCGGTTCTTCATAAAGTTTTCTAGGCTTTAAACTCTAAGTTATTATTACCTACAAGATTTAAGTGATCAGTACTATGGAAACCTATTTCATCTAAAAACAATTTTAAAACTAACTCAGCACAATAACAAAATCATAATTAGAGATAAAAGTGTGGATAGTCGTTATCTAAAATAGTCTCGTAAAATATTTTTTTTTGGTGAAAGAGGCGTTCTTAGACTTAATAAACCTGCTCTATTGTGAAAAGAGTTCTGTGTTTCGACCTAATCAGAAGACCGTAATAGCTTACAGACTTTTCGGATTATATTAGTTAAGCATAACTTTTCAAATCCAACCTGATAAGTAAATATGTAGTGAGTTTAAAACAATTAGCCATTTATTATCAAGCAAGCATGTATTACTATGTAATAACGAAGAACATGTTACCCCAATCACAAGGGCTTATTGAATAACATGTGTCAAGTTAAAACACCTTCAGTAGTCTAAGTGATTTGATATTGGAAGGGACAGTGTTTGACATTAGGTGATTCGAAGATACTGGCAGGGATTTGTAAGCCTAAGTTTCGTGCGCGTCAACACTTGTCAAAAAACTATGTCAATCAACCTACTGTAAGATTAAAAGATGAGTTACAATCTTAGTAACACACTGATAATGCCTATGATCGTAGCACTGAGTCTTAAATCTGTAAGTATAGCTTTCATGGAGTTGTACCTTACATAGTATCTGGTTTGAATCTAACTAGTGCGGAGAAGTTTTGCATCTCGAACTATAGCCATATCTCTCTTACTTACTTTGTACATACCATTGGTCAAACAATTTGTATCTTAAAAAATAACCGATGAATAAAACTAAAGCTTTAATAAATAATATACGTAAACACATATAACAACAGTAACATTTACTGAGGATTTCACTCAATCCACTATAGTTCTACAATTTCGACATTTGGCATAAATATTATAAATCCATTAGTACACTAGTAAACACTCCTATCTCAATTTGAAGGTATCTAGTGTTATTATCCAAGTCCAAAATTATGAGAACCATTGATGTGTTATCAGTGCATCAGTTACAAATGCGTTTTCTCCTCAAAAGTGAATGACAATTATTAGAATTGGTTGATTTCAATCTACAGTAAAGTGCTTAACTATTTCCTCCTACTAAAAATAATCAGCTTAACATAAGTTTCTCTTCTTTCTTCCTTCCCCCTCCCCACCACACACACATATCAGTACCCTAAAAAGAAGACATATATTCTGAATAATTCTGAAGTATACTTATTTTATATAAGTTGGATTGTGACTGGCAAGTGGAATCCAGGACGCGCGTTTCCTCCTATTTGGGACTCATCGGCTGGATGTACCTGCATCCTAATGTTGATGTTCACGCTGGGATTCGAACTCAATCCGTTTCGTGTCGAATGCCATCGCGTTCACCACTAGACTACTGAGTCCAAACAGCCACACTTGTGCAACGGGCACATTGGTATTAGGATAAACTTGTATATTCCCGTTGATTTGTTATATACTGAAGCTGGTCAGTCATTGTGAAAAATTCGCTATATCGAGGCAATCCGCTCAGGATGCACATATAACAACAATAACTGACCAGCTTCAGTCTATAACAAATCAACGGGAATATACAAGTTTATCCTAATATACTTATTTTGTTCTGGTAACCTGTTTTCTAATGAATCTCCTTAAGAAAAATCAATATTATCTCCTTAATTAAAAGACATTCATTCCTCAGCTTATTCTATCATTACTTCAACCACTTATATGACTTTATTTACATGTAATCATGAAAGAGTCTTTTTATTTAAATTAAAGGGAAGAAATTATTCCCACAAAGAGATATAAAATAAGAATGACAATATTTGTAAACAAATGTTTTTTTTTTATTTACTTAAACTATTTGTAGATAATTAATGAAGAGAATTTTATATTGTAGAATTCTGTTGCAGAAAATGGATAAGTGAGTAGTAATGGTTATTTAGTTAAGTTAACTCATCGCTTTACATAATGAATGTATGTAATTGCATTAAAATGTCATGGATATGTTGACGGATAGGAAGAATTCTTCCAAGTAGAACACTTTATCACCCTGGAGATTAAATGAGATGTTTGTTTTTTTGAATACTTTCATCAATTTCTTTTTTACAATTTATGTTCAATAAATGAGCAATACTATTTTGTATACAAAATTTTAAATACCAGCCTAATGGATAGACGTAAGAAATTTTGTGACTATTGCAAAGCATAATACACGTTGATAAGTTCTACATACTAAATTTTAGACTCCATCTATCGTAGATACATGAACACTGAATGAGACCAAAAGAGGAAGGAATATGGAGTAGATTTTATTTCAAAGGTTAGTTATTGTATGGAGAGTAGAGGGCATTTATAGGTCTACAATTAATATGAAGACTCTGGAGATTTTTATAAAAATAAAGAATATACTAGTAATTTTGAAACTTCGCTGATCGAAACAGTTGACTTCTAGGTATTTGGAGGATACCCTAGAAACACCAATAAATAAAAAGTAATATTGGTCGGCTTGCTAACTTCTGAAAAATTTCTCAGGCGATTATACTACTGTATAAGTTGATAATATATATATCATGTTAAAAACTAATATGTCAGAGATCTGAAAGAATTATAGGCTGTAAAGTCAGTAACGAATATATTGACCATGATTATTTATGATTAAGACAATCAACACAGAATATTAAGTTCTCAACGATGAGATTTCCACAAATAGTTCATAAGCATAATTTTATCACAGAATCAAATCTTTTCACATACTTAATTGTAAAACATTCAATACTATAACGTGTATTATAGCCTAAACTGTTCTTGTGATTCATATTTTTCTTACTAATCAAGCAACTATTTCTAGAAATACTAATCATGACTTGATGTGTAAAAGTCATCTATCAACCAACAGATTGCATAATAATACACTAATCTATCTACTTTAAATTGGATAACCAAGTAATATGAGTCACTTTTACATAAACAATGTAGCTTAAAGTGAAGTACATTAACAAATAATTAGTAAATGAACTATGTTAATTAAGAGAATAGATATAAACTTAATTAAAGTAGTTATTGTAATGTCATAATCTCTTTGATTTAAAAGCTTTTAAGCCAGTAAACATTTCTAAAAGGTAGATTTCTGCAGTCTAGAATAATATGAGTAATTCATGAACCCAATGAACTTATGGCTATCACGTCCAATTGAAAAATACATTTAACTGTTAATAAATCAATCCAGTTTCAATGAATCCATTAACGAATAAGAAGTGTGTGTTTGAACTTTATTGACATATTAGAGCTAAGAGAGTTAATTTTCGTCATACAATGAATTACTAGGCTGAGATTATCCTTAATATTTCCACTGTTCATCTATTACTTTCTGTCATTTTCCAGTTCTAATTTTCTTGGAATATTTTATTTCACGTAGCTGGAATCATCGTCAATTGTTTACTATAAACCTATCAGTGTAGTACAATCTGGCACGAAAGATGAATAAAACAAACATAAACTGACGGAGTGATAATAGATTTTGCGCTTTGTTAATTGTAGCAATTCGTTTCACAGTCCACACGACATTTCATATTTTTACCCATTCTATTAGACCACGAGTGTGGCCCACGTATGTAGATGACACTTTTGTCATTATCAAAAAGATTTTCCTGAGAACTTTTCAAAAAAACAAATCAACGCCTTTTCTTAGTAAAATTAAATTCTCCTCGGAAAGTGAAGTTGAACACAAGGAGATGCCATTTTTAGACTACCTAGTCAAAAGAAATTTGAATCTGAGTATTTACGGTAAGCCTACACATTCAAGTCGATATATTGATTTCAATTCAGTAAGTCCGTTCAGTACCAAAATTTCCCTAGGTCTAAACTTGTTCAGAACAGTCAGTAAACTCATTACACCAGAAGACTGCAAGAAATCGGAATACAAAAATATAATCAGCATCCTACAATCTAATAATTTTCCAAGGAATATTATTAATGATATACAAAAACGGAATAACCTATTATCAATAACTAATAAGAGGTCTAATGAAATGTCATGGATTGATATCATCGTTCTACTTTATCGCTATGACACAGTAGAAGAATTGCAAAGGATTCTAAAACAATATGGGATTCAACCATTTTACAAAACTACCAACACTCTTCGAGGTGCGTTATTTAAAACAAAGGACAAGATCCTTTTCACCTCTACACTGAGTTGTGCCTACATGTTAGGTTGTATTGACTGTGATGTCCTCTATATTTGACAGTCATCTCAATAAATCATAAATCATATCAAAGAACATGAGAGCTACTCTAAACGACCACCTAACAATCCTGTTAAACTAGAAAAGTTACAAACTAAATCAGCAATAGCATTACATGCTATTTATCATAAAATCGATATTAAAAATATCCAAACTATCCAAAAAGATTTTTTCCAATTGTAATGAAAGACGAATACCTGAAGTGCTTTACATGTTGTTAAACCTAACAGCGCTTAACAAAAAGGAAGATCATACTATTCATCCAACTTGGATTTTTTATCCAAGCTATCATAATCAAAGTACATCAAATTTCTCTGATATGAACACACATACAATTTTATCTTCATTTCACATATTTTTCACAACCTTTCATATCACACTAAAATATGCATATCTTATATTAAATCATCTTGACCTAAAAGACTTGACATGACACGATCAGACTTGTGTTTTGATTGTATCAATTTGTTTTGATTTGTTTCATTGAATTATTTAATCTTGTATTGATTCAATTCGGTTATTTATTTACTCACTGAAGAAGCAATTTGCACAAAGTGACGAAATGTCAGAAATTTTAATTTCTACTCATTGGAACTTCACTGATTCTTATAAATACAGTATAACATATACTTTCTATATGACTGAAAGTATTTGGTAAGAAGTATTTACCAACTAATGACAATGTTGCAAATAACCTCAGCTCATTAAGATTATTTCCATCTAATAATTTACTCTCTCCAAAAGTATATACTGTCATTATGTGATGATTAGTTGAACTTATGTACTGATATATCAAAGTTCTTAAAAATATATATATATATATATATATATATATATATATATATATATATATATATATATATATATATATATATATATATATATATATATATATATATATATATATATATATATATATATATATATATATATATATATATATATATATATATATATATATATATATATATATATATATATATATATATATATATATATATATATATATATATATATATATATATATATATATATATATATATATATATATATATATATATATATATATATATATATATATATATATATATATATATATATATATATATATATATATATATATATATATATATATATATATATATATATATATATATATATATATATATATATATATATATATATATATATATATATATATATATATATATATATATATATATATATATATATATATATATATATATATATATATATATATATATATATATATATATATATATATATATATATATATATATATATATATATATATATATATATATATATATATATATATATATATATATATATATATATATATATATATATATATATATATATATATATATATATATATATATATATATATATATATATATATATATATATATATATATATATATATATATATATATATATATATATATATATATATATATATATATATATATATATATATATATATATATATATATATATATATATATATATATATATATATATATATATATATATATATATATATATATATATATATATATATATATATATATATATATATATATATATATATATATATATATATATATATATATATATATATATATATATATATATATATATATATATATATATATATATATATATATATATATATATATATATATATATATATATATATATATATATATATATATATATATATATATATATATATATATATATATATATATATATATATATATATATATATATATATATATATGGCTCTTATCATAAATCGATATTAAAAATATCCAAACTATCCAAAAAGATTTTTTCCAATTGTAATGAAAGACGAATACCTGAAGTGCTTTACATGTTGTTAAACCTAACAGCGCTTAACAAAAGGAAGATCATACTATTCATCCAACTTGGATTTTTATCCAAGCTATCATAATCAAAGTACATCAAATTTATCTGATATGAACACACATACAATTTTATCTTCATTTCACATATTTTTCACACCCTTTCATATCACACTAAAATATGCATATCTTATATTAAAATCATCTTGACCTAAAAGACTTGACATGACACGATCAGACTTGTGTTTTGATTGTATCAATTTGTTTTGATTTGTTTCATTGAATTATTTAATCTTGTATTGATTCAATTCGGTTATTTATTACTCACTGAAGAAGCAATTTGCACAAAGTGACATATATATATATATATATATATATATATATATATATATATATATATATATATATATATATATATATATATATATATATATATATATATATATATATATATATATATATATATATATATATATATATATATATATATATATATATATATATATATATATATATATATATATATATATATATATATATATATATATATATATATATATATATATATATATATATATATATATATATATATATATATATATATATATATATATATATATATATATATATATATATATATATATATATATATATATATATATATATATATATATATATATATATATATATATATATATATATATATATATATATATATATATATATATATATATATATATATATATATATATATATATATATATATATATATATATATATATATATATATATATATATATATATATATATATGTAGCAAAGCATACAAGTGAAGTATATATGTGTAAAATAAAACAATGTTTGCAATTGAACTCTTATCTTTTAGGCAAATAAACAAATGTAACTGTAATGAAGAGAAATGTTGAAAGTGATGTAACACTGACTGTTTTATTTTGAAGTTGATTTTCAATAATTGAGTAAAGAGACTTTAGTAATTCAACTACATGAAACCTATTAAAGCATACCAATTTTAAAAAGTTAATATAATAGAAATATCTCCATATTAACACATTTCAAATGGAAATTATTCACATCAACATGTTCTTTTAGCAATTCTAATAATAATTTTAAAAGGAATGGTTATTTTCGAGGAGATTGGTTATTTTATTTGATTGAATATATTGCAGATTGATGTTGGCAGGGTACCAGTGAAAACCAGGGAGCACTGAACAACTGTTTTGTTCTAGTGTGGAACTCCTCAGCAGTGCGCATCCCAGATTCTACATCAGGTGCTTCAGGTTGACACGAACGCCCGACCGTCTGCACCACTGGGTCGGTATCGGTATATGATCGTCGCGCTATATATCACAAATTGATAGAAGTGGGGATTCTACCATTGAATGCCGACCCAGTGATGCAGACAGTTAGACCTTCGCGTCAGCCTGAAGCGCCTGGTGCGGAATCTGGTGTGCGCACTACTGAGAAGTTCCACACTAGAACGAAACAGCTGTCCAGTGCTCCCTGGTTTTCAATGGTACTCTGCCAACATCAATCTGTAATATATTCAATCAATTATAAAGGGTTTTGATTTGCTATTTTTTTATTCGACACATATAGATTTCAGTTGGATATCACTGAAAGGTAAAGAGTACTTAACAGCTAGATCATTCATGCATACAACATTTTTTTGCAGAAAAATGGCTTAACCATAAGCAGCACTAAACCTGTGAGTTATATTAGGGTTCAAACTTCAAATAGTATGTTATATACCCCGACAATCATTTAATCTGATGAGAAGTAGTAACTGATAGAGTTCATTCACATAGAAAGTGAGACAGTGGAGCTGAATAGTCATCGGGCTACATCAAAAACTGATTCCAGTGGGTATCCTTTCATTGAATTCTGTGATGCTAATGGTTGTGTTCTTCACAAGATCTAAGAAGTTCTCGGTTCTAGCCTCAGGTAGGATCAACCAGAGGTCACAACAGTTTTGTATATTCTATGTAGAAAAGAGTAAGCGTTCAAAACGCTTAACACAGTTCTTACTACTTCATAATGACAAAAAATGAATTTTTCATAGTGATTTTAAATGTTCTGGGTACCACAATCGTAATGCAAAATCCACTGTTTTTCGAGTTTCCTGCAGAGCTCCATAATACTTTTCCCTGTTCAGATAGGCTGAATCCTTTCTATATGGCTTAATCAAGGATCATTTCATAACTAAATGAGGTAATCTCTTTCAAAAAAATATGAAAAATGTATTATTTAGGGGAACTAAAAAGCAGAATGGTAGATACAACATATAGTTAGATATAATGTGAAGCAAACAAAATTATTGTTGCTTTACTTGTAATCAAGTGGACAAACCCATTGGAGAAACTAAACAAATACGTCGACAGCCAATCATTAATTTGATTTGGATACCATGACATAAATAGTGAACTCTTACTAGTTACTACTCATTAGTAAGGTGTAACACCCAACTTGAATAAAATTTTAGTTATTTCCTTTATGGTTTGTGACTACAAATTGCAATAATTTAGTGAGTTACGATAAATAAGCCTGTACCTCCTGATACAGTTCAGTAAAGTAGTCAAAAACCTCGAAGGTATTAGATTTTGCTTTCTACATTAATAGCAGCCTACGTGGTAGAATATTATCTAAGATATCAAATATGATTGCACAAATTGAACTTCATTAATGAACTGTACTACTGCTTTAACAGATCTTTGCATAATGATAAGTACTAATAAGTCAGATTGTCAATATCACTGTAATTTAATTTATTGTTAATTATGACTTTCACCGCTGACCTATTTTGTACCAGTTTACGGTTAACTTTCAATACAGATTCGTGGGAAAATCGCCGTAATAATTCCTGTAAATAAATCAATCTGTTCACTGGTTTAATCTATTTTGCCGTTCTATTCGTCTATCTTTTACGAGGAATGCTGATGTCTATTACGTGCTCTGTGTCATAGATGGTAAGCTATTCAACCATTTATAAATGAGAACTGTTCAATTAGGAGTGTAAAAGATATTTGAAGTAGTTATCCATTAAATCTTGACGAATTTCCATATAGAGAACTGTTCAACGGAGTAGCATTTAGAAAGCTTTGTTTATAAAAATATGAGTCATTTGATATAACAGTAAAGTCGAATAAATATTCGCCGAACCAGTTACAAAAGTAGGTCGATAACAAAGCGTAATTAATATTCTCTTTGATTTCGACCAATTCATATTAGAATATTTTTTTATGTCATAATTATTCCGAAGAATGTTTACATGTAGAGAACAAAAGACATTCCTCAGTGTTCGATAGGTAGAATAACCATTGATAGATTGAAAACTGATTTAGAATTATACAAATCATTATGTAATGAGTCGTCATAATTTCAATTTATTTCATTAAAATCGTTTCTGAGGTAAATAATTAAAAGTTTGTAGTAACTATTCCAATTACTATATGATGATCTATGATTGGAACATTCTCATTTAAATTAGTCAGTATGTCAGATTGATTTAAGCAGATAAAGTCAGGCAAAAGTGACCCAGACGTATGAACCCACAAATGACCTTTGAAGCCGGTCACGAATTTTTTTACTTTTATTTGTAGAAGATAAACACTATGAACATTATTTGTGCTTATTATCTAGATCCAGAATAAATCTGAATCAGGTTTAAAATTGGATAGTGGCTGATAAGTGAAATCCATGACAGTAACTTCATCTTGATTGAAATTCGTCAGCTAGATATTCCTACATCCTAGTCTTAATGCATATATTAGGACTTGAACTTAGTTCATCCCTGTCAAACGCCACCTTAGAGAAGCAGATGCAACTGATGAGTCCAATGTAGCAACTAAATGCACTTTTGAGTTCGACAAAGAGTAACTCGAGATGCAAGGAATATTCTTTGAGACATATATATCAAACTGTCATCAGTTTCCTTCTCAACATAGTGTTTATGATGTTGAGTCACCTAGACTAGTAGCCGCACTGTAACGTGGTCGGTAGATTTCCATCAGTAATATAAAGGACTATACAAAAATGACGCAAATGATTTGATCAACCACTGAACATTGTTTATTTATTCCAGTTGGTCAGTTGTCTGAGATAGAGGAACTCTGATCAAAATGCTTAAGACAGGCAAAATCATCGACGGAATGTGATTTTCTAATCCTACGTTGTCATGTTTTATTGGTGAGTATCATAAGTAGGCTAAATTTTGGAGTTCATTACCGGTTATGAAATTCAGTATCAAGATGTTACCACTGTACAAGGAATTATTGTTTATTAGCTAAGTTCCGCTTGAGAATGAGAGGTGTAGCAAACATCATATATCAACACATCCTACTGTAATAGTTTTATGACATACAACAAGCTATAGCGTAGATAATTGAGGAAACGAAAAATTAACCACAAATATTCTCGTCCTAAGAAGGTGTTCCTTTGAAAAATGAGTTAAGATGACATTTGAAGAGTAACATAGATTTATAAGAGCATACGGCAAATGTAATACATCAATCTATCCCAATAAAGCCTCTTAAAGACTATTTGCTGAAACTAACATAGCAGTATAAGAGTTTTTAGCACCTTGAATTGAAATAAGTGTTTGGTCAAGAAAGTTTGGTACCTAGAGAATGTGAATTTATTCAGATATTCTGTAACTACTTAAAGATTGTTAAAATGTGCAAAATCCCATATGCATTATTGATGAATTAAGGTTTTAATTCTCCAGTATTGAATATAACACGAAACATTCACCAGTTCAATGAGTTTATACTAGATTAATTTGTAAATAGTTGATCATATAGACTTCAGTTTAACAAAATACACTACTATCAATGTAGTCAAAAATGAGTTCTAATTTTGTCTTTTTTTTTTTTGAAGTTATTTACAGACAAACACTTCAGTGTACATAAATATTACAATTGAGTATTGTGTTATTTACTAAATATAACTTTATCTACCTTAAGTTAATATTTCGAAAGGATGGAACTAGATTATTGTGTCCAACCAATTATGTTTCAGGAACTTGTTTTAAAGTTACAGTACACAAATGAAATTATCATGTTGATTGTAAAACATAGGCAACGCTAATTCCAATAACAAATGTGATAAAAACTTTTTTACAAGTGAATGACTGCTTTGAATAACCACATTATGCAGTTTCGATGGGAAGACAAAGTTTATGAAGTCTTACTGTTAACATTTAAATTTGGTATTACGTTTTGGACTTAAGAATTAAGGTAGTGATTAAGGTTTAGGATTTAATATCTCGTCAAGACTATGGTTACATTTAAGGTCAGGAATTATACATAGGCAAGGGCTACATTGATATGTAGACTACATATTAGAAACAGGATTAGAAGGCGATTACATTTTGGGGTTAAGTTTCGATTATTTTTATACTTTAAGATTAAATTGGATTTGGGTTTCGTTTAGAAACAGAGTTATTTCTTCGAAGTTATAGAACAAAGCTATAATTATTTAAGAGTGGAAATTGGGGCTATTGTTAGTATTAGCATTTGGGTTGAGGCACGATTAATCTTATTGTACCTTCTGTGGAGATTCTTAATAGAAAGCAAGGGATTTAATCGAAAATATGAAGGAAGTGAAGTTGAATATTGATGACTTTATTTCGCTAGCTCAATCAAATGGCTATACTTCTAACCGAACGGCAAAACTAAACTTTGCCAGTATACTTTGGAAATCAAATCATAATGAAGGCAATGATTTCAAAGTAAATTAAATACATTGATATTTAGATAATAGGAAGCATGAAATCAACAAATATTGCAGCAATAAACAAAACGGAAAGGTTGGTTTGATCCTTAAAATGACTTCATGAGGTTCTACTATTTCGTAGAAAAATAGTAATACAGAGTGAATTAAGTAGGATAGGAAAAGGATTAGTTAATAAAATAGTTACAGCCTAAGGAACCCATTTTGATTTATGGCATTATCTACCCTTCTAGGAGCCTTATATAAGATTCTAGAAATTTCTCTGTGGCTACTTAGTCGGAAAAGGTGTGGAGCAACAAGCCTAAGGTGGGACCAAAAATGGGAAGTTTCCTCATGGAAGAATGTCTAAATCATAAATCCAGTATATGTATTAAGGTTAATGTATAAATAAGCTAGCCATAATTCCGACTTTAATATCTACTTTGGTTCCTAATCCTAACATTAAGTGCACAGATCGACTGTTACCTAATTTGCTGGTGACTTTTGACATTTTGCAAGAAATTTTCACGAAGAAGCTCAGTGTATTGGGTATTAACTCACCTTATAAGTTATCTGGGCACATCGAAATCCCATAAATATCGTAATTCTTTCATCTTCTCCAATTAATTAACCATCCATATCACTTTTATTCCGGTCGGCACATAAATCCTCAAGGTTGCCTAGGATCACTCACATTCAATGACAAAATTTAGTTTCTCCCTTACTACTACTTTTAACAATCAGCCACTTTCGTAACCTGCCTGTTGATTGGATGATACTGCTTCATGTTCATGATAAGAGTCCCTCGACTTCATGATTTATATTAATTTTACCTTTTTAACTCCTACTACACCATTGCAAACATCTTTTTTACAGATACCTGAAAATTTTTGTTTAAACTGTCTGCAATACACTATGTCGTAATCCTAATGTCCAATGTTTATTACACAAAATCAATTTATTGAATTTATTCATCCATCTTAAAATGTCATAGATAAGGTTGGAAAAGTTAGGCAAACAAAAATTCACTGAGTGTAGTCGACTACAAATCACACATAAATGACATTTGCACCCTGACAACAAACAAATTAAACATTTTAATAAAAAAAATTAACTTACTTGTTAACTTAGATATGATTAAATCCTAACTAAATATGAACTAATGAATTGTATATTATCTTACATTAAGTTCAAATAGTTCATTATTTTAAGTATTATTTCGTTATGTAGTGCAAAGGAGAACATCATTTTCTATTTTCTAAAAATGATAGGCAGTTATCCACTGATTGGTTGTCATTCAAGGTCATCGTGATAAAATGTTTAATATCCAATCATTTCAGTTAATGATCATGAAAATTTGATTATATTACACTGATTGCTTGAACTTAGATTCGTATAGGGAGAAGGAATTTTGTTCACACCAACAGGTTAAATGATTTAAATTAAATCAAGATTTACAAACATATACCTTCCTTATGTGTGGCCTTTTATAAATTTCACCATGTCTTTCTGTTTAGTGATATAACAATTTTGCACTACATACTAATGAAGATCAGTTAAGCAAACTTTTAAACGACTATTTTGTGATGATTGGAGAATAAAGATAGACAGGTATGGAAAATAAAAAGGACAGAAAATTGTCAAGCCATTTGAAGATTATCAAGGAAGATTGAAAGTTATAACAAACATTTTTACACATAAAGGAGGCTTGAATTTTCTAATGGCCAGAGATTCCACATACTAGAAGGTGAACTTTGACCAATACATAAGTATTCGAGGTCAAATTTACGACCAGACTCAGTTACGTTTTGGTGATAAATGATCACGGTCTTCTACCACCTACCTCATTTACGAAACAAACAATAACTACAATTTGAGAAAATCCAAAGCACATCCCACTACACTTATCAGTTTTGATGTCTATATGCAGACGAACGCACAATTGTCTACGAGATATCAACTAATTTTCATTGACTTACTCCTCTTTTGTTCATTTATTCATACTACTTATTACTATACAGTAGCTTATATTTTCTACTAAGGTTAAATGTTTGTATTTATTTCCCCTCTTATGTTTGAACATTTTTGACCCACCCCAAAATTTCTACTATTATCATTATTGCGTTAAATTTCATTCATAACCTGAAAGTGACAAGCAAATTATTGGATTCTTGTTTACATCACTTGTATCAGTTTCACCGTTTTTAATTTGGATTACATTGAGGTTTCAGACACTTTAAGGTCTATCGTTTACTGCATGTTTCTGTAAATCCTTAACACCTATCGGTAGAGTATCCTATTTTTTAAGACTTGATCGCTCCCTCGACAACTAGATAAATCATAAATGGAGGTTTGTAATAGTAGGTGTACAAAAGTCATTTTCTATGAAATTAGACATCAATGGATCTCAATCGTGAGGTACAAATAGGTTGAACAAACTGCTCAATAGAATGGTCGAACGAAATGCAAAATGACTGTAAAAATTAAAACCAAATGACCCAACAACAGCAGATGATAAATAATAATCCTCCCCTATTCTTAAACACAGCGGAAATGAGTAAGACACAAAACTCCTGCATAAGATGTGTTTAGGAAGAATAAGCATGTTTATAGAAATGATAGCGCCAAAAAAACTGTCAATATATTGCACGTCAATTAATTCGCATTAGCGAATGTATGCATATAAAAGAAAAAAAAAAGTCCAAAAAGAAATTTATTAAATATTTACATAGAACAATTATTAAACTAACATTTAACTCAAGCCAAAAAGCCTACATAATCATACCCAACACCCCACCAACACCACCACCAACACCAAATTCTCCCTATTCTTCAGCATCATCAACTTCGTCGTCGACATCCTCCTCACCATCCTCCTCCTCGCACACATTGCTCCTCCTCACCGAAACGCGCACGCATTCGTCACATTCACATTGACGTTATTTGCGAATTGTCAACGTTGTTCTGTGTGTAGTTGTGTTAGATGATGTTGTAGGAAGTGGAGGCGTACGACGAATGTGAGTGTTGGATCAGTGTCGTTGGTGTGTGTGTATCTGTCGGAAGGCCTGTGGGCATAGATACATGTGGATGTTGTGTACACATGTGTGAGACAGAGTGTGTTTGTGAGTGCAGTGTCGGTGTAGAGTTGCAGGAGTGTGAGTAAAAGCCGCTGCGCCCGATGGGGGCTCGAACCCCCGACCCTCAGATTAAAAGTCTGATGCTCTACCGACTGAGCTAACCGGGCTCGACCAGCGAACATCATTTTTCACCCTCATCAATTCTAACTCACAATACACGCATCACAAACCTCTCACAATCTATCAATCAATCTACCAACCAAACAACTCCATCCATATTCTCCAGACATCAAACACACCATCAACCAAATGCACACTCACTAACTCATCATCTTACTCACTCACACACACTCATACAGCCTCACAATATCCATACCCCTCACTCCCATCCTCCATCTACATCTCTCCTACTCTTTCTCGATGTCTTTGTCTGCCTCCGTCCAACTATATCTCTCTGTCTGTACACCAATCTAACTGTCACACAGCATTCGATTCCAATGCACAATTTGTCTGCGATCGACTCTATCTGCTTCACCACATAATTGGCTGATTCCGTCACCTGCATGCACCACACAATCAACTCGATTTAATCGGCACATATACATCAATCAGTCAACCGATCAGCTTCAGTTCACACATTGTGTGCACCAATACGTCAGAACATTCCATTTCTCCCTCGTCTCACTCACAACTGAATAGAATAGATCATCATGACTGTCATTCTGCCTACTCCTCTTAATCCTTGTTGCGGATGTTAAAGTCGTCGACATCATCCACATCCACATCCACATCCACCTCCTCCACATTTACCATCACAACTTCATCCTCATCCTCATCCTCACACACCTACACCTCATCCTCCTATTCCTGCTCCTCCTCCTACTCCTCCTTCTCCTTCTCATCAACATCATCCTCAGCCTCAGCCCCAACCTCAGCCTCATCATACTCAACACCCCACCAACACCACCACCAACACCAAATTCTCCCTATTCTTCAGCATCATCAACTTCGTCGTCGACATCCTCCTCACCATCCTCCTCCTCGCACACATTGCTCCTCCTCACCGAAACGCGCACGCATTCGTCACATTCACATTGACGTTATTTGCGAATTGTCAACGTTGTTCTGTGTGTAGTTGTGTTAGATGATGTTGTAGGAAGTGGAGGCGTACGACGAATGTGAGTGTTGGATCAGTGTCGTTGGTGTGTGTGTATCTGTCGGAAGGCCTGTGGGCATAGATACATGTGGATGTTGTGTACACATGTGTGAGACAGAGTGTGTTTGTGAGTGCAGTGTCGGTGTAGAGTTGCAGGAGTGTGAGTAAAAGCCGCTGCGCCCGATGGGGGGCTCGAACCCCCGACCCTCAGATTAAAAGTCTGATGCTCTACCGACTGAGCTAACCGGGCTCGACCAGCGAACATCATTTTTCACCCTCATCAATTCTAACTCACAATACACGCATCACAAACCTCTCACAATCTATCAATCAATCTACCAACCAAACAACTCCATCCATATTCTCCAGACATCAAACACACCATCAACCAAATGCACACTCACTAACTCATCATCTTACTCACTCACACACACTCATACAGCCTCACAATATCCATACCCCTCACTCCCATCCTCCATCTACATCTCTCCTACTCTTTCTCGATGTCTTTGTCTGCCTCCGTCCAACTATATCTCTCTGTCTGTACACCAATCTAACTGTCACACAGCATTCGATTCCAATGCACAATTTGTCTGCGATCGACTCTATCTGCTTCACCACATAATTGGCTGATTCCGTCACCTGCATGCACCACACAATCAACTCGATTTAATCGGCACATATACATCAATCAGTCAACCGATCAGCTTCAGTTCACACATTGTGTGCACCAATACGTCAGAACATTCCATTTCTCCCTCGTCTCACTCACAACTGAATAGAATAGATCATCATGACTGTCATTCTGCCTACTCCTCTTAATCCTTGTTGCGGATGTTAAAGTCGTCGACATCATCCACATCCACATCCACATCCACATCCACCTCCTCCACATTTACCATCTCCACTTCATCCTCATCCTCATCCTCACACACCTACACCTCATCCTCCTATTCCTGCTCCTCCTCCTCCTCCTCCTCATCATCATCATCATCATCATCCTCAGCCTCAGCCTCAGCCCCAACCTCAGCCTCATCATACCCAACACCCCACCAACACCACCACCAACACCAAATTCTCCCTATTCTTCAGCATCATCAACTTCGTCGTCGACATCCTCCTCACCATCCTCCTCCTCGCACACATTGCTCCTCCTCACCGAAACGCGCACGCATTCGTCACATTCACATTGACGTTATTTGCGAATTGTCAACGTTGTTCTGTGTGTAGTTGTGTTAGATGATGTTGTAGGAAGTGGAGGCGTACGACGAATGTGAGTGTTGGATCAGTGTCGTTGGTGTGTGTGTATCTGTCGGAAGGCCTGTGGGCATAGATACATGTGGATGTTGTGTACACATGTGTGAGACAGAGTGTGTTTGTGAGTGCAGTGTCGGTGTAGAGTTGCAGGAGTGTGAGTAAAAGCCGCTGCGCCCGATGGGGGGCTCGAACCCCCGACCCTCAGATTAAAAGTCTGATGCTCTACCGACTGAGCTAACCGGGCTCGACCAGCGAACATCATTTTTCACCCTCATCAATTCTAACTCACAATACACGCATCACAAACCTCTCACAATCTATCAATCAATCTACCAACCAAACAACTCCATCCATATTCTCCAGACATCAAACACACCATCAACCAAATGCACACTCACTAACTCATCATCTTACTCACTCACACACACTCATACAGCCTCACAATATCCATACCCCTCACTCCCATCCTCCATCTACATCTCTCCTACTCTTTCTCGATGTCTTTGTCTGCCTCCGTCCAACTATATCTCTCTGTCTGTACACCAATCTAACTGTCACA
>JALJAT010000277.1:0-24371 GCA_034768735.1 Schistosoma mekongi | reverse complement strand
AACGACGAATCCGGCTACCCGTTCTTGAACATTCTTGGCTGTAAGGCATCTTGGCATTCGCATTTTTATTTGAATTCCCTAGCACTTTGTCCGAATGATCTACTTTCTAAGACACTTCATGAAATTTTTTGTGTCACATTCTAATCCTTCTTCGATAAGTTCTTGTAATATCAGTTTTGGCCGCCCTCAGGGCAACGAGGGCTTACAAACACAACTGCAACAACGCCGACGCACATCGTGACAAGACGTTCGCCTGGTAGGATTCGCCTCGAACACGCGATCTAAAATACAGATAATCGGTGTGAAAATTCCACTCAATCCCCAAGGTCCTCTGCTTTCCTTTGGATAAGAGCGCTCCTCTTCTGGGCAAAATCCCAATTCCGACATAATTGCTAGAACACTAGTTAGAATAACTCCCCCAAGACTATAGGTTTTCTTTAATAAAGATATGTAGCATCTGTCTCATCTATAGTATTGTCATTTAGCAACTTAGTTGGCTATTTGAAAGTTCATCTGGTTCAAACCTAAGCAAACGCCGAAAACAATTAAGCTCCATTTTCCGTCCCTATTTGCTGGGATTATATTTACTATACTTATATTGACCGTTGAGAATTATTGTGTGTTTGAATAACTAGAACCGCGCTCGCCTGTCTCCTCCCAACGCTAACTCAAATTTATATTTAAACTAAGTGTGGAACATTCACGGTACAATCTGTATTTTCATCTATTTTATATAGCTCCGCTTAGTATAATTGTGGATCTCTTGTACAATTTGACCAAACGCGTATCTCCCTTCTAAATATACAATTAAAATAAAGATGATTAAACATTAGTCTATATCTAGATATTTGTAAAAATGAGTCTATGACAAAATGACACAGACTAATTTTTCCTGTGGTATATCGCATCCTAAGTGACTCACCTACATATTACTATTTTGTCGCAAGTTTCCATAAAGTCGGATTGTGCTGACAAGGGGGAAATTCTACCATTAAATACCAGCCAAGTGATGTGTTGAGTTAGGTGTTAGCTAATATGAAGCCTCTGGGGAGTGGTCTAGGGTGCCCACTGCTGGTGAATCCCGAAGTCGGATAAAACAACAGTCTAGTGTCTCTTGGTTTTCATTAGTATCCTGTCAACAATAATCCTGTGACTAATTCAACCAACTGAAATAAAATTTAAGTCATTTTCACAAAAGACAATATATACAAAGATCACTTCAACAACTTCCTTATGCTACACTTTAGATAATTTCGTTTTAACACATTTATGTTTTAAAAGTAACACAATTTATCCGAATCTTATCACAAAAGTTGTCTAAACTATTAAACAATTTTGTCAACATTTATCAACCAGTCCTAAAATAATACTGATGTTGTTATTGTAAATATAATTTGATAAAATATCCAATTGACTAAGATGACCGAAATGATAAAGCTAGTTACACAAGTAAGCCACATATCATATAGGAATAAGTTCCGATTCATAGTACTTCTTGTTAGCGTGAGAAAATGTGAGAACTACAGAGGGATCATGCTACTGTCGGTACCAGGGAAAGTCTTTAACAGAGTATTGTTGAACAGAATGAAAGATTCAGTGGATGCTCAACGTCGAGATCAACAAGCTGGTCGTGCACAAACCAAATTGAAACACTACGGATCATCGTTGAACAATCAATTGAATGGAACTCGCCACTGTACATCAACTTCATTGATTATGAGAAGGCGTTTGACAGTGTAGATAGGAGAACACTATGAAAACTTCTTCGACACTACGGCGTACCAGAGAAACTCGTCAATATCATCCGGAACTCTTACGACGGAACACAGTGCAAAATTGTGCATGGAGGACAACTGACAAATGCATTCCCAGTGAGGACCGGAGTCAGATAGGGTTGCCTGCTCTGACCTTTTCTCTTCCTCCTAGTGGTTGACTGGATCATGAAGACCTCCACATCCGAGGCGATGCATGGAATTGAATGGACAAGTATGATGCAACTCGATGATTTGGAGTTTGCGGATGATCTAGCTCTCTTAGCACATATGCACCAACAGATGCAAGCAAAGACAAGCAGTGTAGCAGCAACTTCAGCATCAGTAAGCCTGAACATACATAAGGGAAGGAGCAAGATTCTCAAATACAACACAGGGAGCACCAACCCAATTCAACTTGACGGAGAAACTCTGGAAGAAGTGAAAACTTTCACATATCTGAGGAGCATCATCGATGAACAAGGAGGGCCCAATACAGATGTAAAGACAAGGATTGGCAAAGCCAGGGCAGCATTCCTATAGTTGAAAAACTTATAGGACTCAAAACAACTGTCAACTAACCTCGAAGTCAGACTCTTCAATTCGAACGTGAAGACAGTCCTTCCGTATGGAGCTGAAACTTGGAGAATTACTGCAAACATCATCAGACGGATACAAGTATTTATAAATAACTGCCTACGAAAGATACTGAATGTCTGTTGGCCGGAAACCATCAGCAACAGCTTACTATGGGAGAGGACAAACTAACTTCCAGCCGAAGAGGAAATTAGGAAAAGACGTTGGAAGTGGATAGGATATACAATAACTTCAACATGTCAGGAGGTTTTGGGTCTCAAGAAACAACACCAAAAGGAATGAATTTCTGTTAGTACTCTGGACAAGATCCAAGAAAGGAGGAACAGAAAGACAGCGATCAATAACAGTCGGACAAGAACAGATAAAGCCAAGGCACAGGCCGAATACACCGAAGTCAATAAGCAAGTGAAGAGGAGCATCAGGTTGGATAAACGAAAATTTGTTGAGGACCTAGCAATGACAGCGGAAAAAGCTGCAAGAGAAGGAAATATGAGGCTCCTATACGATACAACGAAGAAGTTAGCTGGGAAATTCAATAAGCCAGAACGGCCAATCAAGAACAAGGCTGGCAAACCAATCACTGAAGTGCATGAACAACGGAACAGGTGAGTAGAGCACTTCCAAGAACTCTTGAATAGACCAGCCCCACTGTACCCACCAGTCATCAAAGCAGCAGCCACGGATCTCCCTATAAGCACAGACCCACCAACAGTCGAAGAAATCAAAATGGCCATCAGACAGATCAAGAGTGGCAAGTCAGCAGGACCAGACAACATACCGGCGGAGGCACTGAAGACAGATATAGAAGCAACTTCAAAGATACTCCACATTCTCTTCAGTAAGATTTGGGAGGAAGAACAAGTTCCAGCAGACTGGAAAGAAGGGTACCTCATCAAGATACCAAAGAAAGACGATCTCAGCAATTGTGAGAACTACAGAGGCATTACTCTACTTTCAGTATCAGGAAAGGTCTTCAACACAGTGTTATTGAACAGATTAAAGGACCCAGTTGACGGCCAACTCCGAGATCAACTGGCCGGATTCCGTAAAGATCGATCATGTACCGATCAAATCGCTAATCTACGGTTCATTGTTGAACAATCAATTGAATGGAATTCACCACTTTACATCAATTTCATCGACTATGAAAAGGCATTCGACAGCATGGATAGGAGAATATTATGGAGCCTTCTATGACATTATGGCGTACACGAGAAGATAGTCAACATCGTACGGAATTCTTACGACGGACTACATTGTAAAATCGTGCATGGAGGTCGGCTCACAGATTCATTCGAAGTGAAGACCGGTGTCAGACAAGGCTGCTTACTCTCGCCCTTCCTCTTCCTACTGGTCATCGACTGGATCATGAAGACTGCAACATCTGAAGGCACTCTCGGAATACAATGGACAACATCGACGAAACTAGATGACTTGGACTTTGAAGATGACCTAGCTCTTCTATCTCACATACAGCATCAAATGCAGATGAAGACGAACAATGTAGCAGCAGCTTCGGCAGCAGTAGGCCTCAACATACACAAAGGGAAAAGCAAGATCCTTCGATACAAAACAACAAACACTAACCCAATTACACTTCACGGAGAAATTCTGGAAGACGTTGAAACCTTTACATATTTGGGCAGCATCATCGACAAACAAGGAGGGTCTGATTCGGATGTGAAGACGCGGATTGGTAAGGCAAGGGCAGCATTTCTACAACTGAAAAACATCTGGAACTCAAACCAACTGTCAGTCAATATTAAAGTCAAAATTTTCAACACAAATGTGAAAACAGTCCTGTTGTATGGAGCTGAAACTTGGAGAACTACGAAAAGTATCCTTCAGAAGATACAAGCATTTATAAACAACTGTCTGAGTAAGATTCTTCGGATTCGTTGACCAGATACCATCAACAACAACCTGTTGTGGCAGAGAACTAATCAACTTCCAGTCGACGAAGAAATTAGGAAAAGACGCTGGAGATGGATTGGACACACACTGAGAAAACCATCAAACTGCGTCACAAGACAAGCACTGACTTGGAATCCCAAAGGCCACAGAAACAGAGGAAGACCCAAGAACACATTGCGTCGGGAATTGGAAACAGACATGAAGAGAATGAACAGCACTTGGGAAGAGCTAGAAAGGAATGCCCAGGACAGAGTTGGCTGGAGAATGCTGGTGGGCGGTCTATGCTCCACTTGGAGTAACAGGCATTGATTGATTGATTGATTGATAGTTACCTATAGTGCCAAATGACATTGTATGGTACCAATCCAATACCATCAGTTTGTGCTGTAACGTGATGATTATTTATTGTTATTGCTGATGACTGTCTCACTTCCGCCAAGTTTGTACTCCACCAGCCACGATTTTTTACTAAAACTTCAGGAACATCTGGATAGTCACACTAATCCACGAATTGATAGAAGTGGGAATTATCCTAATGAACCCTGACCCACTGGTGTAGAGGACTGAGCGTTTGCCAAGTGATAGGTTCGGTATTCCGTTCACCGAAGGGATCGACAGTGTTTAGTTTCGAGGAGTTCCTTAATTTAACAAAACCGCTGCCTAATGCTACTTGATTTCCAGTGGTACCCAACCAATATCAATCTGTGACGAATATAATCAACTAAATTAAAACTAAGTCTTGGTGGTCCTGTAAAGTATGCATCTACAATCCCACTACTGATCAAATTCAAAACATAATCTTCTTAAGTAAGCAACACATAACCGATTTGATTATACTCTGCTAACTTGGCTTTCTAATTAGAACGCTAAAATTGCCATCTGGTACTGTTAAATTTCATATCTTATGAGTTCATGAATAAACATTACTGACATTTATTGTTATTATTATTATGGCTATGTTATTCTTTATATAAGTTAAGTAATGTATACAGGAATAAAGAATAAAGTTGTAACATATTTCACGTGATAGTGATTTTGATTATAATGATAATAATGAAGGTTTACCTGATGACGATGTAGGTTCTGATGATGATGATGAATTGGATTGTGATAATGTTGACGATAATGCTGATGATACAAATAACATAAATAATAACAATAATGATAATAATAGTAGTAATACTATTAATAAATTCACATGAATAACTCTCTTCTTTTACATATGGCTCCATAATTAATTTTTATTCTGTTAAATAAATATACATCATCTGATGCATAGAACTCTTCAAATAACTGTTCAACTCTTCTATAACGACAGATTACCTCATAGATACAATTCACCTCTATTTACTACTATTTTCTCTTTTTTTTGCTTTCTATTGCATAGCAACTATAAATAAATCATTCCAATACTAAAAACAGATTAAATAATAATAAATTTTATATTTTCTTCTTTCTTTTTTTCTTTTCATTCACACTCTGTGTTCATTTATTTACATCATCATTTCAATTGATCAACAACAAAAATTAACTGACTGTTTATTTACTAACGGAGAGAGAGAGAGAGAAAAAAAGAAAAAAGTACAGGAAAACAAATCGTTAATTACTAAAGCGATTTTGTTTTTTTATTTTATTCATTATAAAGGTAAACAAAATTGACCATAGAGACAATGAAGAATATCTACCTATTGAATATATTTTTATTTTATTGAAATAAAAGTGCATCCAATGAATAGTTGAATAGTCTATGCAAATGGATAGATTAATGAAGTGTATGATATAATTAATAAATTGCTTATAAAAGTGATTATCATTAAATATTAATCTTATACTATTTATTCGAACAGTTGTGGGTTCGAATCCTTGTTTAATCATTATTTTAAAACTACGCAGTTATTTAGTACTAGCTTGTTTTAACACATTATTTATTACAAATAAATAATGATTTTGTTATATTGGAAACAGTAAGGACAATTAATTGCTCAGAATATGATGAATTCATTTTTATTTGGTTTAGTTCTCATCAGCTACAGCTTACAGACTATTATATTATGAAATCAGCATATAAACAAATATAAGTGAGATTAGAATTTAGATAGAAAATTGTTTAGCATTGTTAACAAACAAATTTTTATACAAGTAATGTAAAAGTATCAAAGAATATTAACAGTATATATAAGATATAACAGAAAATTCGAAAGATACTTAGTTTAAAAGGTATGAAAGCTTATAGTAAAGCCATCTCCAAACGCCTCAGTGACACAGGACATGAGATAGATTTCCTGAGGTCTCTTAAATTGTTTAATACACAAGCGACATGCAGTCTGTTTCGTTCTAGTGTGAAATTCCTCAGCAGTACGCACCCCAGATTCCACACCAGGGGCTTCAGGTTGGTGCGAACGCCTAACCGTCCGCACCACTGAGTCAACATCCAGTGGTAGAATTCCCATTCCCATCGGTTTGTGATAAAATAACCATCTTAATTGAATAATATTAATGAGCTCATTAGTGACTAACTCCAGGATGTTCCTGAAGCTCTAGTGCGAAGTCGTGACTGGTGGAGTTCAGACTTGTCTGGAGTGAGACAGTTATCACCAATGACAATGGATGATCGTCGCGTTATATATCACAAAGTGATGGAAGTGGGAATTCTACTACTGGATGTTGACCCAGTGGTGCGGACGGTTAGGCGTTCGCACCAACCTGAAGCCCCTGGTGTGGAATCTGGGGTGCGTACTGCTGAGGCGTTTCACACTAGAACGAAACAGCTGTCCAGTTCTCCCTTGTTTTCAATAATACTTTACCAACATCAATCTGTGATATATTCAATTAATCAATATATATATATATATAATGCATAGTGAGTATATAGCACAAATGGGTGATGATCAGTGACTACACTATTCGAAACCACGGTAACGATAAATTGAAATAAAGTGACCAAAGATCAGAAAGTTTAATTTTCAAAATGACTGAAATGTCAAAGTAGCGAAGAAATGAAATAAAAAAGCAACTAAATAAAACCAAAAGTCAATAATTCTGATGTAACAAAATAGTATGAAAACAAGCAAATGTGCGATAGCCATGAGAAGTTATTAGAATTTAATAGAATAAGATGCCTGTTATCAAGACAATAAATGATTGACAATCACGTCCGTTTGAATACAAAAATTAGATTTCTCGTGTTGGATAACCAAATCTAGAGTATGCTTACTTACTGGCCATCTTAAAGGACTTTAAGGTGTTTAATTAGTGTCTCATGTCTTAGAGAAACCTTGAATATACACAGCTGATGGTATTTGTTCCTCTTGACTAAACAACTTTGTAGGCTCATTTGTCTGCCCTGAAATTGTAATTATTTTCACAGGTACCAGTAAATTCATGGGAAAAAATAGGCGGGATGAGTTAATGTTTGATATGACTATTAAACAATTTTTAATGTATAATGATTAGTTTGACATCAGGTAGCTTAAAACTAGATGTTATACGCTTGAAACTTTGTAGGGTTGAATAGCTTTTCAGTTTGCTACATAACTAAAGCCGACTAAAGTGATCCTTAATTATTTTAGTATTTTTATGAACGTGATAACTATGCCCTATTATTGGTATATTCCTTTACATGTGAAGCTGCTTACATGTCTACCTTTTTCAATACAACTCATATCTGGGACAAGAATATTTAGACATATAACAACATACTCATAGCCCATCAGTGGGACCGCATGAAGTTCTATTGCTAAATAATTCGATACTATTTATAGTGTTTTTACGTAGTTACTACGTAACTACAACCCAGTTTACTTATTATAAAGAACAATCTACCTCATTACATTAAATCGATGCTTTAGCAATCACCATCAATAAAACATAATTTTGTAAGTATTATCACCTTAACTGATACATTATAAGTTGTAAGCTACAGCTGATGAGAAACCACTGAAATTACATGAATTCATCTGAATTGAACTCAACCGTTTGTTCCTGCTTCTCCCAAATGTTTCATTATTTCTAGTGAAATTGTAATAGTATTGTGTAATACTACTAACTGACGGCCATTGTATCATTATTGTGATATACATATTAACATATCTGTGGTTCCTTTGATCAGCAAGTCTACAAACAACATACACACATCAGATGATGTCATGAATTTAACTAATACTCATCTTTCAAATGAGCAGTAGGAATGTTTTTGTCCTAATTCTTTGGTTAACCATCGAATGAACTAATGAGATAGATACTTCCGTACTTAGTGGAATTTTCGACAAACAAATACTAAGAGGAATATCAATGAACAATATTTCAATATAAAGCCATAATACTTAATCAGCCTGCGGCATATACCACTCTATGAAACAATTATTTGATCATACTACCCTTTCTGTTGAATTGAAGACATCAAATTAGTTACTTATAAGCTTACTACAATATTTCAAAATCAAAACTCTACAAATAACTTAAGTTATCTATAAAATATTAGAAAGTTACGACTACGGTTTACTATACAGTTAAAATTGAAATGCTAATTGCCTAGACCTTTCACCTTTCTATTTATTTATGAGTCATAATCCACTACAGGTTCAAGTGACATTTGTCAATGTTCTACAAAATTACATTTTCGTTTTTTGTAAACACTTAGTATAGCTAATCAAGGATAGAGCTAAGCTCATATTAAGCTCAGTTCTACTGTAATTAGTTTCAACAGACTACAAATCCAACATAAATCAATCATTTTTAACAATTTATCTAGTCACACATCAAGTTCATTAGATGATAAAAACATTAGCTATATAAGTTATAATAAACTTAAGCTTTTGTATACAACAGAAACATATTCATTCTCTTATGTTCACTTAATTAACTATAGGTACCATAAATCATTATTTAACCTAATTATAAGTTGATCTGATTTGATTAACTTGTGAAAATTTTTCTTTTTTTTCCAGTTATCATTTACTTATTATTGTCATTATAAATAATTTTGTAAACAAATGATGAATGTAAATAACCTTGCCTTCATAGACAATACTACAAGCAATATTAAGATGAACTTGTATATTCCCGCTGATTTGTTATAGACTGAAGCTAGTCAGTCTCTGTTGCCATATGTGCATCCTGAGCGAATTGCCTAGATATAGAGAATTATTCACAAGTATTATATAAGTTGGATTGTGAGTGGCAAGTGGAATCCAGAACGCGCGTTTCGTCCTGTTTTGGACTCATCGGGTGGATGTGCCTGTATCCCAATGTTGATGTTCACACTGAGATTCGAACTCAGTCCATTTCTTGTCCATTTCTTGCCGAACGTCACCACGTTCACCACTAGACTACTGAGTCCCATACTTATGCAACGGGCTCATTGGTATTAGGATGGACTTGTATATTCTTAAATAGGACGAAACGCGCATCCTGGATTCCACTTGCCAGTCACAATTCAACCTTGATAATAATACAGCCAATATTTATAATTTCTTAGACAATATTTTACTATTTCGTCTCTTGTATTGTATACTTAACTTCTGAGTATGTTTCGTATTACATTAACTGAACTCCTGTCAAATCTACCAGTGCAAAAATGGACTAGATATTTTTCACAGGTATAACTTGTAATATCTCTTACATATACTTATTTCATTAGCTTCTTGACAAGGTTACCACTTTATGTCTTATAGTTAATACGAGACACTTTAAAGAATTATTCTGACAACATTTATTTTATATTATCCGTAGATTATTAATATCTTTTAAATTTCTTATTACGTATATAGCTATATATTGAGTACATAGAACCATGCTACTCACGAATATTAAGTAGTACGCATAGGATAGATAGCAATTTATTAAGTTCAGTAATTCTATGTATAAATAAAGCAAATCCAGAGTTCTGTCGGATAAATTGAATAATGAATTCATTCGTGATTGTGCTGTAAATTCTACCTTCTTGTAGCTGACGTCGAGTGTTTACAGTTGGATTGTCCACATCCAAATTAGTGATGATCGAAATTAAGAACTTTTCAGAATTTACCATAAAACAATCGAATTGGTATGGTTTTGTGGACATTTGCAGTACGTTCAGTTGCGTCACGTATTGATGCTGGGAGGGTACTAGTGAAAACCAGAGAACACTGGACAGTTGTTTCGTCTAAGTGTTGAGCTCTACAGCAGTGCTTACCTTCAATTCCACTAGGGGCCCTCAGGAGAACACCTCAATCCAACTAAACCAATTGGCTCACTGGCAACTAACTTCAGAGTATTCATGAAGTTCGAGTACGAAGTCGTGACTGGTGGATATCAGGCTTGTTTAGAGTAAGATATTTATCGCCGGTGACATTCGGTAATCGTCGCGCTATATCATAAATTAATGACACTGGAAATCCTAACATTGAACGCCATCTCAGTAGTTCATAGTGTTAGGGATTCGCCAACCTGAAGTCCTTTGGTGTGATCCCCCCCTTGTGGAATAAAGGATTCTTGTCCCTTAGAACTCCGTTACTAGGACGTGATGGCTGACTCTGGATTCCACTGGTACTCTATCAACACAAAATATTTACCAAGGACAGGTAATACAGACGATTTCAGTACTACATAATCTATAGGATTATTTGATTCTCTCATGATATTTGACGTTTATTAAATGAATATCCTTTAAGAAGTACTTCTGTGTATAGACTTAACTAAGCAGAGAAAATGAACCAGTATTATGTGGAGTTTAGTTTAATTTCTCAACTTCAGTCGTTTTGCGATAATACTTGACCTAATGAAATGCTACCATTACCTGTCTATCACCCAATATTCTTTCAGTCCAGTGGTTATAAATTCATAGTAGAACTCTGTAATTACCCCCTGAGGCCAATAAACCATTGGTTACCGATCCGGCGATCTGTTTGTTAAGTGCTCGCCAAGAAACCAGAACGTTTACAGTTCAACTTATTTTTGGTATCAAAGATTCAGAACTACTAAAGAGTACGATGCTAGGTGGAAGTAATTTCGAACACGTAAGAAAAATGAATATCACAGTTTGTACTTACTATTACGAAGAAATCATTGTAAAAGTGAAGTGATAAAGTTATTCACTCATAATTTCGTGTCAAGATACTCTGTTATATAGTGACAACCCCTCATATGATCTCGGTTATTCTGGTTTGTGAATTAGAGAAGTTATCATGAGATACGTATACTTAAGTAGCTAGGTCTAAGTGGTTTCACACAGTCACTCTTTCCTGTTATAACAAATAAACTATTTTAGATATTAATAATATTCTTTAACACTCTTTATTATACAAGGACATTCAAAGAAGGGCGTAAGTAGGATGTGCTTCTGATTAAAATGTGTTAAGTAAAGAAATATTTTCGGTACATTTGAAAACTTTGTTGTCACCTCGGTCTGATACTTTTATGTAAAGTGTGTTGCGGCAAAAAATCCCCAAAATAAATAGTTACATAGGTTTCGACATTGATGCTGACCATGTTTGTTTTAGCGGACACTACTAAGTTGAAGGCGCTCAGTTACGCATCACCACCAGATCACGTCACGCCGTATCGTTAAAAGCAACTCTCTCTAGTTTGCTAGCCTAGACGTTGATATCACATTGCCGCTCCATTCACGATCAAATATAACTTCTCTTCCATCCTTCATTGCCTTCTGATTTCTTCTCATTCGTAAGAGTGGGTTCAATCGTTAGAATTCGCTCTGGTAATAATGCAAACTTTACCTTGTCATATACCGTGTCCACTTCATTGGTGATCACGACGTGTGCTGGACACGTTCATAACTGTGAGTTCGTTCCTGTTTATAATTTTTAACAGTATTTTTGTGTGATTATCATTTTTTTTTGGCAAATTTTGATTGCATTTATTTTTGTATTTTCATATACTGCATATTTAGCATGACTGATCAGACTCCTAAGTTCATTAAGATTAAAACTCCCACACCCCCGAACTTTCAGCTCATTCCGTTCTGGACAGAAAACATAGAAGCTTGGTTCAGCTACGCAGAAGCCGAGTTTCGAGACCACGCTGTGACGGATCCACGTGTTCAATTTCTTGCCGTCGTAAGGTCACTTCCGCGTGAATTGAACAGGTACGTCACCCCTTTCTTTTTCAGCCCTGACTGCCTAGAACCTTATGACCAGTTCAAAAGATCAATTATCAAACGCGGAGAATTATCCGACACACAACGTCTTGATGAGTTGTTCCGCCAACTGTTCGTATCAAAACTGCTACAACAAGTGCAAGCAGTTCTGGTAACGTTTAATAACAACCCAGTAGATGAACTAGCTTCATCTGCAGATCGAATTCTGGAGATCACCGATGGAAAACACATAGCTACGTATGGTAAACGATATGTCTACTTAAACGTGGGTTTACGAAAACCCATACACTGGATTTTCACTATCGCCGATGTGAAAATAACTATCATAGGCATGGATTTACTTAGCCACCACAACTTGTTTGTGGACCCTAGTAAAAAGAGACTAGTGGATAGTAACACAAATCTCTACATTCGTGAAACCGCGGCTACAGGTTGTAGCTTATGTCCTCTTCGTTTTAAACATTTAATTAACCCTTATTTTCAGCGATACTCGACAAGTATCCAGATCTGAATAAGACGTCATCGAAATTATCATGTGTAACCAGCAATGTTACACATCACATCACGACTACAGGTCAACCTGTATTCTCCAAAGCACGCCGACTCGCGCCTGAAAAACTAAGGATTGCGAAAAACGAATTCGATCATATGATTGACTTGGGAATAATTCGACCTTCCAGTAGTCCATGGTCATCTCCATTACATATGGTCCCGAAGAAAGATAGCAATGACTGGCGTCCCACCGGTGATTACCGACGTCTTAACGCCCAAACTACGCCCGATCGTTACCCTTTAGCGCACATCCACGATTTAATGGCCACCCTGAAGGGAATGACAATATTTTCAAACTCGACTCGGTAAAGGCGTACAACCAAATGCCGATGTCTGAAAATGATATCCCGAAAACCGCTATCGTAACTCCATTTGGCCTTTACGAATTCCTCCGAATGCCTTTTGAGTTGAGGAACGCAGCACAAACATTCCAACGCTTCATTGATGACGTGTTCCGCGAGCTTGACTATGTCCATGCATACGTCGACGACTGCCTGATAGCAAGCCTAGATGAGGTAACACATATGAAACATTTGGACACAGTCTTTCGTAGACTGCAACAATATGGAGTAATTATAAACATACAGAAATGCCAAATCGGAACAACCTCGTTGGACTTCCTGGGTCAAACTATTGACGCTAATGGCATACAACCCCAAAAACACAAGGTGGCGGTTATTCTGGAGTACCCGGAACCAACCACCATCAAGCAGTTGCGAGCTTTCAATGGGTTGGTAAGTTTCTACAGACGGTTTATACCGAACTGTGCATCTATCATGAAACCACTAACGGATCAGCTTCGTGGAAATAAAAAAGTGGTCACAATGGATGCAGACTCAAAGAAAGCCTTTACTGCGACTAAAGAAGCAATAGCCAATGTGACTATGTTGGCACATCACAATACCGAAGCCCCTGTCAGCATCGCGGTTGATGCATCTGACTCAGCGATTGGCGCAGTTCTGCAACAATGGACTGACCAAGCTTGGCAACCTTTAGCATTCTTCTCAAGACGACTAAACAATACCGAGTCTAAATACAGCACTTTTGGTCGTGAACTGCTAGCCATGTACTGTGCTGTACGACATTTTCAACATTCCATCGAAGGCCGGGAATTTACAATATTCACCGACCATAAACCACTGACGTTTTCTATGAAGTCGTCTTCAGATAAGTACTCTCCGGGAGAGTCGCGTCATCTAGACTACATTTCCCAGTTCTCTACTGATATACGACATACATCTGGGGTTATCAATGTGGTTGCCGACGCCTGTAGTTGCTTCCTGAGGCCCATACAGCGTTGCTGCCGTTCCCAAGCCTGGACAGAGGAGGAGGGTTGGCCATTGCGTTAGAAACCCCACGCCGTCAAACAACTACCATGCTAAAAAAACAGCTTACGAGTAAAAACCTTTATAACCATTCTAACTCTGCCCTGGGAGTTGGATGGACTGACATGACGCTTCCTGGTGAAAGCCGAGTTCCTTCAGAAACCATTAGGCCTATGCCCCCACTTCTGACAACCGAAGCAACAATTAATATATTTGACCGACCTCAAACAGCTGTCCCCTGGGCTCTGCTTTCAAACTCTTAGGTCATCACGACCTCTTCTAATCCTCTTTCTCCTTCAGGTTCCTCAAGAATGACCCTTCCACGGTGTGGGCAACCGGGAAGTGATAACCGCCCGCATACCTCCAATAGCACTTGAGTTCACCTTGTTCGTGATCAAACACGTTCTTTCTCTCTGGTCTCTGCTTGCAACACTTCTTCCACTACATTTTCTCTGCGTGCCACTTGTACTGGTTACCCGAGTTCGCGAAATGTCATACCAGGTCTCCTGAAGCCACGCTCTAAACTTCATGTTGGAGCTTTTAATGTACGTACGCTGTGTTAAATTGGTCAACAGGCTGCCTTAGCTAAAACACTAGAATCTCTTGCAATTGATGTATGCTGTGTCTCCGAAACACGCATACAGGATCCCAGCATAGTCGTCCGTTTGACCTCACCTAGTCAATGAGACGGAACAGCACACTTCACTCTTCGTTTGACTGGAGACCCTACAGCAAGCTCACGTGGCCTTGGTGGTGTAGGCATAGCACTAAGCTTACGGGCAGAACAGGCACTTCTCGAGTGGATTCCTGTAGATAGTCATCTATGTGCTGTCCGTCTAAATGGCACAGTACGAACTCGGAAAGATAGGGACACACGTCGATGCCTTTTTGTCGTCTCTGCTTATGCCTCCCCCTATTGACTGCAGCACAGATGGAGTGAATGACGGGTTCTATATGGAGTTCTATATCCTTCTTCAGAAAGCTAAGCACTCAGATATAGTAATTATAGCAGGAGATTTTAATGCCCAAGTAGGTAAACTAAATCAGGCTGAAAAGCACTTAGGTGGGTTACTCGGCATCCCAGCCCAGAGAACGGACAACGAAGATCGTCTGATGCAGTTATGTTCAGACTACCATTTATTCTTAGCTAGCAAAACTTTAAGCATAAAGAGAGACATTGTTTAACCTGGCGACCCCCAACATCTACACAACGATGGACACAAATCGACCACATCGGCATCAGCTACCGTTGGAGAGGTTGTATAGAGGACTGCCGCTCTTTCTGGGGCACGTGTCTAGATTCTGAACACGCCCTAGTGAGAGCACGTATCTCTATGCGTTTTGCTGGTCGCAGAAAGGTTACATCGGGCAAACCCTTTAGATATCACATTGAGACTGAGAATGCTAAGATTGCATTTATGAATGGTTTGGCTAAGCATTTAGTCGCTCACAACCAACAGGTTCATCCCGAAGTAGCTTGGAATGATTTAAAAGCAGGTGTAAACGCAGCAGCGTTATCTACATCTAACCCCTATCCAATCGTTATGAAAGACCATTGGATCTCTGGAACTTCCAGTAAACTCATTCCAGCAGGCTCGGAGTATGATGAAGAGCGACGACAACTGAAACGTAGACTGACAAAGAGTCTGCGTAAGGATCGTGAACAGTAGTGGGTAACAAAAGTGAAAGCGATGGAAGCATCGGCAGCGGAGGCAATAGTAGACAGCTGTTCCGACTTATTAAGGACACCGGTATCAAGAAATCGGCAGTTAGTGAAATTATCTCTGAAAAAGATGGGTCGATGATTTACTCTCATTCTGGAAGATTAGAACGATGGGCAGAACACTTTCAGGAACAGTTCAACTGGCCCCCCAGCCACTCTTAGCTTACCCACAACCTCCAAGCTACCCGAATGGAAAACTGACACAGGTCTCCCAACTCTCAGTGAAGTTTAAAACGTCATAAGTAAATTGAAACGAGGGAAAGCAGCAGGACCTGATATGTTGTCTACCGATATCTTTAAGGATGGTGGTCTAGTTTTAGCCTGCAGGTTGACTGATATATTAGCCAGTCTGGGAGCTAAACACCATCCCATCTGACCGGTCTCAATCGCTGATCGTTCCAATCTACAAAAAGGGACAGAAATCCTCTTTCGATAACCACAGAGGAATCACTTTGACTAACATAGTATTTAAAATATTAGCCTCTATAATCATAGGACGTTTAACCAATACTAGAGAACAGCAGACTCGAGAAAACCAAGCTGGTTTCAGACCTGGCCGGGGTTGCACTGATCACATATTCACCCTGCGCCAGATCCTTGAACACAGACATATGTACCAACGTCCAATTATAACTGTATTTCTTGACTTGAAAGCAGCGTTCGACTCTGTTGACCGTGAAGTCTTGTGGCAATGTTTGTCATTAAAAGGCGCACCTTAAAAGTACATTAACCTTATAAAGTCCATCTACTCAGTCACCACTGGTCGAGTCAGAGCATATGGCGAATTGTCACGAGAAATTTCATCCTTAAGTGGAGTCCATCAGGGTTGCCCCTTATCCCCTTTTTTATTTGATTCCATCATAGATGTACTCTTAGAAATCTCTCTCACTTCTTTTAATTCCTCTGGGATTAGTCTCCTTCCAGGAGGCTCTCTTGTCGACTTAGAATATGCAGACGATATAGTCCTGTTTGGTGAAGACGCACACAGCATTCAGGGTCTCATGAACACCTTGAGTAACAATGCAGGCATATTTGGGATACGCTTCTCTCCTCCCAAATGCAAAATGTTACTCCAAGACCGGCCTGCTTCTTCTCCGGCAAAAATTCACTGAGTTTGCTTGCATCATGTCATAGCTCTACCCAAGGTAAGAGGAAATTTATTACTCTAAATATTAATGGGTATATGTTTAGATTGCAAGTAGACACCGTTTCAGATATTACGATTATATCCCAGAAATTTTGGATTAGAATGGGCAGGCCATGCATGGAGCCAACTACACAGAGGGCGCGTACAGCATGTGGTAATTATTTGCGCATGTTGGGACAGTTGAAGTGTGTTGTATCCTTTCGGGTTATAACGTTCACTGGGGTATGTTATGTTACGACAACTGATTTAAATTTGCTGGGACTAGATGAATTTGACCAACTACGCTTAGCTGACGTCCCATTAAGCACTGTATGCCGACTGGCACATCAAACTCCAGAGCCAGAGAATTACACGTCGAAGATATCGGCAGAGTTTCCATCTATCTTTCAACCTGGTCTGGGTTACTGCCCTACAATGAAAGCTACTCTTCGACTACAGCAAGGGGCTAAACCTGTCTTTCGTCCTAGACGACCAGTGCCATATGCAGCATTACCCAAAGTCTATGAAGAGCTCAATCGCCTACAGCAACAAGGGGTTATCACGCCTGTTTCCTACTCTGCTTGGGCGGCACCGATTGTGGTTATCAAGAAGGCGAACGGCACAATACGCATTTGCGCAGACTTTTCCACAGGCCTTAACGCAGCCCTTGAACAACATCATTATCTACTACCAGTTCCGGCAGACTTATTTACTATGCTAAACGGTGGGAAATTTTTCGCAAAGTTAGACCCTGCTGATGCTTACCTACAGGTGGAAGTGGCTGAGGAGTGCAGAGAGCTACTGACAATTAATACTCATCGTGGGATGTTTCAATACAACCGTTTGCCATTTGGCTTCAAGACAGCGCCCTCCATTTTTCTGCAACTAATGGATACTATATTAGCTGGCATCACGGGGGTTGCTGCTTACCTGGATGATATCTTGGTTGTCGCTACTTCGCCAGAAGAGCTCCATGAGCGTACGATAACAGTGAGAATGGGTTTCGGCTACGCCCAGAAAAATGTCAATTCTTCTTAGAGTCAGCAAATTATTTGGGATTTATTTTCGATGCCAAAGGTCGCCGACTGAATCCCGAGAATATTCGAGCGATACAACTAATGCCAGCTCCCACTAATGTTTCTGCCCTGCGATCCTTCCTGGGACTAATTAGCTATTATTCTGCCTTCGTGCCGTAAATGCACGTCATCCGGTCCCCACTAAACCATCTGTTGCATAAGAACGTTGCCTGGAATTGCACTCCAGAGTGTGAGGCAGCCTTTAGGAAACTCAAGTCGATTATTAGCTCTCAACTGTTACTGACTCATTACGATCCGTCTATGCCAATCGTCGTGGCCGCAGATGCTTCAGCTACTGGTCTTGGTGCCGTCATCTCGCATCAGTTTCCTGATACTACGGAAAAAGTTGTCATGCACGCATCCCGCCCACTGACTCCAACAGAAGGGAAATATAGTCAGATATAAAAGGAAGCGCTCGCCCTCGTTTTTGCCGTAAGACGTTTCCATAAATTTTTGCATGGACGAAGATTTACATTGCTGACGGATCACAAGCCTCTGCTCACAAATTTTGGTCCGAAGTCCGGTATCCCACTTCATTCAGCGAATCGTCTGCAACACTGGGCCCTAATCTTGTTGGGCTATGATTTTGATATTCAGTACAGGCGCACTCAACATTTCGGTCAAGCAGACGCCTTGTCTCGACTGATCAGCGAGAACTCTATTGTGGAAGACGACAGTCATTGCCTCACTATCCAAAGAAGACTACGCAGCATCCTACTTAACGAACGCAGTCCGTGCTTTACCAGTATCGGTGTCAGACATTCAAATGGCCTCCAAGAACGATGCATTGATCAGAAAAGCTATGAAATATGTCATGAAAGGGTGGCCGCTCATCGGTTTCGAGGGTGATATGAAGCAGCTTGACCACCGTCCAGATTCATTATGTATCGTAAATGATTGTCTAATGTTTGCATAAAGAATAGTTTTACCGAAGTCACTACGATTGAAAGTCCTACAACAGTTTCATACTGGTCATCCTGGGACAAAACGAATGAAATCGATAGCTCGCAGTTTTGCATACTGGCCGCTGATGGACCAACACATCGTCGACTTCGTAGGCAAGTGCACACAATGTCAGCAGGCTGCGAAGTTCAACGATAGAGCACCACCAATAGCCTGGTCACAGCCTGAGTACCCATGGTCACGAATACATATCGACTTTGCCGGCCCGTTTAACGAAGTTACCTACTTGGTCGCGGTGGATGCCTTCTTAAAATGGCCGGAGATTTTCCCCGTAGTGCCACCGACTACTACGAAGACGCTACAGATCCTCACTGAGATTTTCTCCAAAAACGGCCTGCCGGATGCGATTGTTTCAGACAATGGGTCCCAGTTTACCTCAAGTCAATTTCAGGATTTCTGCCGACGACTAGCCATCACACACTACCGTTCACCACCTTATCACCCGCAGTCCATTGACCAGGCGGAGAGATTTGTGGATACCTTCAAGAGGGTGCTAATTAAGTCAAAAGGGGAGAAGACGCCCGTCGAATAATTAAATAACTTCTTATTCGTCTAGCGAACTACTCCAAACGATGCATTATCAGAGAAGTCTCAAGCGGAAGCCCTTATGGGCAGGAAACTTAAGACAATCCACAATCTGATGCTGCCAAGCAGGACCACATGCACAGTAACCAAGAAGTTGCCGATGTATGAGGTTGGGTGTCCGGTGTATGCTCGTGATTATAGACCCAACCACAGACCATGGACGGAGGCCCGTGTGGTAGAAAGATGGGACCATGTTATGTACGAAGTAGAGGTGAAAGGGGAGAGATGGACACGACAATGGAATCAGCTGCGTGGGCGAATAGCTGCAGATCGACCCACTTCAAATCAAAATCTCCCGCTCGATGTCCTTCTAGATACTTTCAATCTACCCCCATCGCCAGTGGATGCAGCGGACCAAAAGCCAATCAACACAGTCACTCAGACAGCGGCGACCAACAGTCAAATTTCAAGTGAACCCCAAGAACGTTCGCTATTAAAACGGGGGAGGTGTTGGGGATGTCACATCCCCAGAATTCTCTTAGTAAACCTGTTATTTTTGTGATTTATTTGTGTAAATTTAAATTTCTTATTTTTGCGCCAGAAATTCCACTTTTCACCTTCGGTTCGTGTTACCCACTTAGTGAGACGCTAAATCTTATTGGTTCGTTGTTTATTTTAGTACGCTATTTGTAACATTTCAAGGACGCTCTCTCTTTTTGTATATATACGCATGAGATGTGTGAAGGTTCGTTCGTTTGCTGGCTGCCTGTGAAATTAAGCGCTTATTGATGACTTTGGACTTCTCTCTCTAGCTAGCTGGGCTGGGGCGCTGCGAATAGCTTAGCTTACTGGTTGTTGTGTTAATGGTCATAGGTTCGCTAGCAGGTATCGACGTGTAATTTATTCGCGCGACCCTAACACTTAGATACGATTCAAGGCATGTATTCGTGATAAGGCATCGGCAACTCATCATCATCATCAGCAGCAACGTAGAACCGGGCACAAACGCCCGTAGGTTCAAGTTACCATACCACATTAGCACTACGAGATTACAGAGGTAACGTATAAACAGAATACAGGAGGGAAGAGTAATGTAAAGATGTCCAGAAAGTAACAATAGAATTCAAGATCTAGATGAGGCTAAAGAGTGAATGCACTTGCGCCACTGTGACCGATTCTGAGCCATATCGCCTAGTGTCTCCAGCCATTTGTTGCTATCGTCATGCGGACCCCAACCAGGTAATCTACATCTACCTACATGGCTTAGACCAGTAGTCAAGGTCTTTATGGACTGATGCCATGTTTTGGTTTGCCGCCCCTACCCTTCTTCCATCCTACTTCAACCCTAGCCAACATCGCGCGACGGGGTAGACGGTGGTCGGGCATGTGCAATACATGTCCCAGCCATCTCAGTCGATGAAGGTTAATGACCTCTTCGACTGACCACAGCCACTATGGATCGAATGATTCCCTATCCGTCTACAAATTCGAACTTCGTTTGACATGTCTTGAGTTATAAAATGAAGTACTTCTGAGCTTGCACAAATCACTTAGTAGCTCACTTGGCAACTGTCAGCTTTAGTCAATATTCGAAGTTACATAACGTAATATAACAGTAAGGTAGGTTGAATATAAATGCGACTAAGACGTAATGAGTGGGCGCATTAGAAATCGAGCTGTAAATCAACATGGAAATCACCTTAAACAATTCTACTATTTACGAAAATACAATAGTAGTAAACGATATTACAAACGTCAGGTGTTTGGAGTATGTCGACAGAAACCATGGACGAACATTTTGTTGAAGGTGGTACTACAAAGTAAGGTATAATTGTAAACTATTTAATCAATGCTCAAACAGAATGCTGTCAAAATATATCTACACGAAATAATTTGTCGAACGGTAGTAACAAGTTGCCATTCACTAGTGGAGAAATTCTCAACTAACTTCATTCTATGAGATTTGCACAGATACATCCACTTGGATCCAGCCAGATTCTAAGTATGAAGTTTGTTGATAATACTCAGTTATTAATATTGAAGTAAGTAGAACGAGATTCGAAACTGTGAATAGTTTAATAACTGAGATGTCGTTCTAACCTAAGAAGTTAGCATGAAATGACAAACATAAACCATCTTTTTACTATAATAATAGGAATACTTTTAGATCTAATCAAAATTACAACGGAATCCAGTGGGAACTCTACTAACTAGAATATAGTATTTTAGAATACACTCGTCTAGAAATGATAATCTTGTTTAATACATACTAAGTACACATCGATATGAATGACAGGAACTACCCATCTCTAGTCACACAAATCAAATATTAACGCAACGGTGAACGGAACACAAATTTTCCCCAAGAAAATTTGCAGTATTCCCTCCCCCTACATTCCAATTAAATGTTGACACAACGCCCAACTACTGAAAAAATAAATCAAAAATATTACTCGCATCACCATCCAACAGTGACGCACTTAATGAATACTCATGAAAGCTATCCATACAGGGTGTCTTACAGTGACTAATTTAAATATTCGAAAAAGCATATTTTGGTGTATTTATGTCAAACGTTTAGGAATTAACAAATTTTCGAACACCACCACTCTTCAAGAAATCTGTAACCTGATTCGGGACTAAATCAATCGTTTGCAAGTAAGTATGATACCTTTAAACCATTGGACAGGAATTCAGGATGCAGCTTTTTCGATTCAACTGAAGATAATTATTCATCAAGTAACAGAAGGAAACAAAAATATGCATTGTATCTATCATAAGTAATAAGTTAACAATTAGTGAATTAAAATTAACTGCGTATGAACCAATTATGTAACACTATGTACACAATGTCATCAGCATTACAAAAATAAGTACAAATTAATGTGTAATAAAAGTGTAAACACTTTATAATAGAAAGACATATTTTAAGAAAATTAATTAGTGGATTAAAAGAAAATGTCAATTTTGAGGAAATGTAAAGCCTTGAAGATAAGCTATCCACCGAGTAGCTGTAGTATTCCATTGAATAACACTTTTTGGATCTAAGTCAACTAAAGTTAGAAGTTGATTAATATGCACAACATGATAACTCCAAAGAGCTCGATTGAAAACTATCTTTTTCAAACGATTTGGATTTGCATAGTTTGATTGACTCATAATTATAGTGTGTATAAAGATTATTAAGATCATAAAAACTGCCACTACCAGAATCAAACAATGGCAGTAATTTAGACAAACTTGCTAATCCCGCATCCAACAGGTTGTGCTTTTGTGAGATAAGCCGAAATCAAGAGATCTGAAGAGGACATTGGTAACTAAAATGACGCATAAAATGGAATAATGAAATAGATTATGTTAATTAACGAAATAATAATATTGTACGAAATACAAATGAAAACAGTGCACAAACTGTCCGTTAACACTTATACGCAGATTTCTGCACTACTACGATTCTATGGACTTACTAACTCCGAAACTTTAAAACAAGAAACAGAAGGTGGAATACACAAAATAAGCTATACAATCGAGGTCAGTATGGGCAGATAAAACAAGGGTATTTATAATCTACGAGATAGAGCTTCCAGAGTTTTATGAAAACGCCAAGATGGATCAAGTTTGTTAGGAAGCCAGTTAGAAAAATGAAATCAAAAGAAATACGAGTATGAGAAACAGACTAGAGATTTTTCAAACAGCAGGATTATTCGTCGATGACCATAGAACCTCATGAATGATTGGTACGAATTGCTGTAATTTAATCCCAGCGATTGAAAACAGGACAATCAAACATTTGACTTAATCAAATATTTCATACACCTTGTTCCCTTTATTATTTTCAAGAGAACAAGAACAAATATTTGTACAGAATAGGATGAACTCAGTTTATTTCGTTGCTTTTTCGTCAACTGCATACAACCTAGAATAATATTTTACAAAATTAATATTTGAAACAAAGTTTGACATACTCATGAGAATGTTTGAACTTGGTTGAAATCAAACATGTTAGACATGTAAACATAATTGATATGTTGGAGAAAATGCTCTAAATATTTAGATCCAATACAGAAGAAGGTACCAGAAGGCAAAATAGAGATCAGAGTGCAAATGATTACATAATAAGAGATGGTTAGAAATATTTGATAATAATGTGAATTAAGCTCAGTTGTTAAACTTAACATGACCTAATTAAACACAAAAGATGAACTTAATCATCTAGAAAAAGAAAATGGTGATGTAATGAAAAATGTGATCCAAAAAAGTAATAAATGAACTAGGCAATGAAAACAACGACACATAAGTCAGGTTACCAGGGTAAAGAAAGGCTAATAACAGTTTCTTTTTGAACACATAAGTTTGATTTCATTCGTCTAATGGCAATCGCTTAAGCATATTTTAGAAGATTTGGAGTTTTTTGTCTATTGAATACTTTGAATAATATATTGATATCAATCTGGTGTCCTGTGTCAATCAAATGTTTAGCGATTGCACTGTTAAATGTTTTCATTCCTATGAGTCGTAGATTTTTGTTCACATGTCTAACATGTTTGATTCCAGTCAAGTTCAAACACTCTCATGAGTACGTTAAACTTTGTTTCAAATATTAATTTTGTAAAAGAGCATTATTCTAGGTTGTCTGCAGCTGATGAGAAAGCAACGAAATAAAATGAATCCATCTTATTCTGCACAAATATTTGTTCTTGCTCTCTTGAAAACTAATTAAATATCTA
>JALJAT010000276.1:17500-24461 GCA_034768735.1 Schistosoma mekongi | reverse complement strand
TTATTTGCTAGTGTTTTAGGTGTAGTCCGCGGAAAATTGTGCCGCCGCCGCGGGCGCGCGCTATGTCCAGCTCTCAGGCGGGTCGCCCGAAAATTTGATTTCCAGATGTAGTCCGCAAATATCGAAATCCAGGTGTAGTCCGCGAACTTTAGGTTCCAGTTGTAGTCCGCATATTTATACTTCCAGGTGTAATTCGCCGGATTTTTAGCCAGGTGTAGTACGCGTTTTACGATAAAACTGATTATTTGCTAGTGTTTTAGGTGTAGTCCGCGAACTTTAGGTTCCAGTTGTAGTCCGCATATTTATACTTCCAGGTGTAATTCGCCGGATTTTTAGCCAGGTGTAGTACGCGTTTTACGATAAAACTGATTATTTGCTAGTGTTTTAGGTGTAGTCCGCATATTTATACTTCCAGGTGTAATTCGCCGGATTTTTAGCCAGGTGTAGTACGCGTTTTACGATAAAACTGATTATTTGCTAGTGTTTTAGGTGTAGTCCGCGAACTTTAGGTTCCAGTTGTAGTCCGCATATTTATACTTCCAGGTGTAATTCGCCGGATTTTTAGCCAGGTGTAGTACGCGTTTTACGATAAAACTGATTATTTGCTAGTGTTTTAGGTGTAGTCCGCGAACTTTAGGTTCCAGTTGTAGTCCGCATATTTATACTTCCAGGTGTAATTCGCCGGATTTTTAGCCAGGTGTAGTACGCGTTTTACGATAAAACTGATTATTTGCTAGTGTTTTAGGTGTAGTCCGCGAACTTTAGGTTCCAGTTGTAGTCCGCATATTTATACTTCCAGGTGTAATTCGCCGGATTTTTAGCCAGGTGTAGTACGCGTTTTACGATAAAACTGATTATTTGCTAGTGTTTTAGGTGTAGTCCGCGAACTTTAGGTTCCGTGTAGTCCGCATATTTTATACTTCCAGGTGTAATTCGCCGGATTTTAGCCAGGTGTAGTACGCGTTTTACGATAAAACTGATTATTTGCTAGTGTTTTAGGTGTAGTCCGCAGATTTTATATACTCAGGTGTAGTCCGCGGATTTTTCCTACGATCCAGGTGTAATCCGCGCGTTAAATGTAAGTATAAGTAAAACATATTTTTTGCCATAACTTTTGAACGGTTTTACATTTTAATATGATTGTTTCTGCGTTAAATGCAGAATTTTGTGCGCTACACAATGATACTAAACATATGAATGCACAGTCTAAGGAAATGGGAGAAATTGCAAAAAATGTGTCCGCGGACTACACCTAGTCTTGCTCGCCATGTTATATAGGGATACTACCCCTAACTCAGGTCTCAAAATGTCGAAAAAATGAAAATCTCCCAAATGAACTGTAATCGCTTGGGACGTTGTGATAATGATATTTCGGCATGAGACTATGGGTTTTAAGCATGTTTGGGCCATTTTGCTTGAAGCTAGGCCGCCTTGCTTATCACCCTATACTAAGTGCTGGTAGCCATATAAGCGATATTGGTATATGGAGCTGAAGGTTTCTATGCAACCGGAGGCTCACTATGAATTCAGTGAATGGCTTGGCATTGTCTTGGTAGATTCTGCTGGTCATTTACGCGTGCAGTAATGGTTTGCTGGGTAGACGATTTCATTGATCTTGGTGGTTGCCTACTGGCGTTCACAAGGGCCTAGTGTCATTGGAGCGTTCAGAAAGTGCGCATATCTCCATTGCTGATGGTGGTATCTAGTTTGACAGTCTTGTAAGCGGGATGGGTCAGAATTGGCCTGTCCATGCTGTGCATAGTTGATTGACGCGATCACGATTGGTCGGAAGCAAAATAGTAAAGTGGTGTCAAACCGCTATTATTATAATGGTGCAAATGGTCCACCAGGGTTCTTGGTACCTGCGTGGTTGTGCCACAGGAAAGGGCTGTATTGCGTCGCTAGTGTTCAGGTTGTAGAGAGCCTGGTCACTGTGGTGTTGATCAGTTGACCTCCTGAAAAACCAATTTGATTGAAGTTACCCTCATATAGCAGGGTATATTGATAATTGTGTGTGAATAAACTGGTTGATCCTGCCAGTAGTCATATGCTTGTCTCAGAGATTAAGCCATGCATGTCTAAGTACATACCTTAAAACGGTGAAACCGCGAATGGCTCATTAAATCAGCTATGGTTCCTTAGATCGTAAACGCTACATGGATAACTGTAGTAATTCTAGAGCTAATACATGCCTTGAATCCCTGACCCGCAAGGGGACGGGTGCATTTATTAGAACAGAACCAACCGGGTGCGGCTTATGCTGTGCCTGTTACATTCTGTGATGACTCTGGATAACTTTACTGATCGCAGTCGGCCAATTGTGTGTCGGCGACGGATCTTTCAAATGTCTGCCCTATCAATTTGTTGGTAGGTGATTTGCCTACCATGATGATAACGGGTAACGGGGAATCAGGGTTCGATTCCGGAGAGGGAGCCTGAGAAATGGCTACCACATCCAAGGACGGCAGCAGGCGCGAAAATTACCCACTCCCGGCACGGGGAGGTAGTGACGAAAAATACGGATACGGGACTCAATTGAGGCTCCGTAATTCGAATGAGTACAATTTAAATCCTTTAACGAGGACCAATTGGAGGGCAAGTCTGGTGCCAGCAGCCGCGGTAACTCCAGCTCCAAAAGCGTATATTAAAGTTGCTGCAGTTAAAAAGCTCGTAGTTGGATCTGGGTAGTGCGATCGCATGCTGTTGCTTGTTCACGGTCTTGGTTACGATCAGGGCAGTGGTCAGCTCGGCGTAGTGGTTGTGCAACCTTTCAGCCGTGTCTGTGTTTTGTTAAAAACAGGTGTTGATAGGTTAATGAGTATTGTATCTTATTGACCTGTTGGCATGCTTTCGGATGCCTTTAAACGGGTGCCGGAGGCGGACGGCATCTTTACTTTGAACAAATTTGAGTGCTCAAAGCAGGCCTATGCGCCTGAAAATTCTTGCATGGAATAATGAAATAGGACTTCGGTTCTATTTTGTTGGTTTTCGGATCCGAAGTAATGGTTAAGAGGGACAGACGGGGGCATTTGTATGGCGGTGTTAGAGGTGAAATTCTGGGATCGCCGCCAGACAAACTACAGCGAAAGCATTTGCCAAGAATGTTTTCATTGATCAGGAGCGAAAGTCAGAGTTTCGAAGACGATCAGATACCGTCGTAGTTCTGACCATAAACGATGCCAACTGACGATCCGCGTTGGTTCTATAATTGACATCGCGGGCAGTCCCCGGGAAACCTTTAAGTCTTTGGGCTCCGGGGGGAGTATGGTTGCAAAGCTGAAACTTAAAGGAATTGACGGAAGGGCACCACCAGGAGTGGAGCCTGCGGTTTAATTCGACTCAACACGGGAAAACTCACCCGGCCCGGACACTGTGAGGATTGACAGATTGAAAGCTCTTTCTTGATTCGGTGGTTGGTGGTGCATGGCCGTTCTTAGTTGGTGGAGCGATTTGTCTGGTTAATTCCGATAACGAACGAGACTTTAACCTACTAAATAGTAGACTGGTCCTCTGTGCTCGTTTAGGGCGCGGCTTCTACTGCTTCTTTATGGAGTAGTGTGGTCGTGATCCGACGGGTGCGGTGCCAGTTTTTACTTCTTAGAGGGACAAGCGGCACACTTAAGTCGCACGAAATTGAGCAATAACAGGTCTGTGATGCCCTTAGATGTCCGGGGCCACACGTGCGCTACAATGACGGTGCCAGCGAGCCTGGAAACCTGGCCCGAAAGGGTTGGGCAAACTGTTTCATCACCGTCGTGACTGGGATCGGGGCTTGCAATTATTCCCCGTGAACGAGGAATTCCTGGTAAGTGCAAGTCATAAGCTTGCGCTGATTACGTCCCTGCCCTTTGTACACACCGCCCGTCGCTACTACCGATTGAATGGTTTAGTGAGGTCGTTGGATTGGTGTCGTTGAAGTGGCTTTACCGCCGCTCGACTGATATCGAGAAGACGACCTAATTTGACTATTTAGAGGAAGTAAAAGTCGTAACAAGGTTTCCGTAGGTGAACCTGCGGAAGGATCATTAACAGACCCTATAAACAAAAATCTGAAGCCATGGATCTGTACTTGCGTAAACTATCGGCCTTCACAGTTTGTGGAGGTGACAGGGTTTGCTTCTTTGAGTGCAGTTGAAGTGGATGTAATAATATAAATGTGAAACCATGGATCTGTGCTTGCGTAAACTATCGGCCTTCACAGTATGTGGAGGTGACAGGGTTTGCTTCTTTGAGTGCAGTTGAAGTGGATGTAATAATATAAATGTGAAACCATGGATCTGTGCTTGCGTAAACTATCGGCCTTCACAGTATGTGGAGGTGACAGGGTTTGCTTCTTTGAGTGCAGTTGAAGTGGATGTAATAATATAAATGTGAAACCATGGATCTGTGCTTGCGTAAACTATCGGCCTTTACAGTATGTGGAGGTGACAGGGTTTGCTTCTTTGAGTGCAGTTGAAGTGGGTTGATTATTACAAATTTTATTACCTGACCGGGGTATCTGTCCTGTCTTATGCTCTGATGGTGTTCTCGTGACTTTCGGGTTGCCTGATCTGCCAAGGGTGATGGGATAGTACATGACGTGATTGTTGTGTGCAAGGTTCAAAGAGGGTTGTATGTTACGTGTGCATGCACCCCGCCCCGTTTATGTTCCTTTCCAAACATTTTACACTGTTGAAGCGATCCGGTTTGGCTTGCCAATCACGGGTTTGCTGCCTGGCATGCACCTGGCCTTGTGCTGGACTGCATGTACGCTGGCTTAGCGGTAAATATCCTAGGCTGCAGCGATAACCATTAGTTCTATGCACTACACTGTGTATAGGGTTATTGGTGTACAACTTTGAGCGGTGGATCACTCGGCTCGTGTGTCGATGAAGAGTGCAGCCAACTGTGTGAATTAATGTGAACTGCATACTGCTTTGAACATCGACATCTTGAACGCATATTGCGGCTACGGGATATCCTGTGGCCACGCCTGTCCGAGGGTCGGCTTTTCATCTATCACGACGCACATTAAGTCGTGGATTGGCCGAGTGCCTGCCGGCATATATTTGATGCGCTCGTGTATCAACGCGGGTTGCTGCTGGTCAAAGGCTCCGTCCGAAAAATCCGATCACAGCCTAGTCCGGTCTAGATAACCAGATTGAGATGCTGCAGTGGGTTGTGCTCGAGTCGTGGCTTAATGATAATACTTTTATACATGCTCGAGAAGAACGCACCTACTGTACGCTAAGCTAATCACTTAATCATGGCTCTATGATTCGGTCTATGGTTTGTATCGAGAGTGTGTGCTTTGTACACATACAAGTATAATGCTAATTGACCCTGACCTCGGATCAGACGTGATTACCCGCTGAACTTAAGCATATCACTAAGCGGAGGAAAAGAAACTAACAAGGATTCCCCTAGTAACTGCGAGTGAACAGGGATTAGCCCAACACCGAAGCCTACGGTCACTTGATCGTAAGGCAATGTGGTGTTTAGGTTGGCTTCAGGCATTACTGCTCTACCCCAAGTCCAGCATTGAGTACGGCTTACCGTCCTGGCCCATAGAGGGTGAAAGGCCCGTGGGGGTGGAGACCATGTATGACAGTTTTGCTCTGAGCTACCCTTGGAGTCGGGTTGTTTGTGAATGCAGCCCAAAGTGGGTGGTAGACTCCATCCAAGGCTAAATACTTACACGAGTCCGATAGCAAACAAGTACCGTGAGGGAAAGTTGAAAAGTACTTTGAAGAGAGAGTAAACAGTGCGTGAAACCGTTCAAAGGTAAACGGGTGGAGTTGAACTGCAAGCTCTGGGGATTCAGCTGATGAGTATGATTTGTGCTTGGGCATACTGGCCGCCTTCAGTGTCTGTTTGTAATAGCAGATGCCTACCTTTTATAATGGGGTGGGTATGTGTAGACGTTTTTATACGGCGCACGCATTGGAGGTGTGAGGGTCTGCTTGTCAGTGCACTTTCTCAGAGTATTCACCACGACCGGCATTGCTGCCTCTCTACTATGGCCAAACTGATCAGGTTTGACTATTAATGTTGAGCTTGGTTGGGTCGGCAGGTGGCTCTTTGGTTCGTGATTAATCATTATGGATCATTAGTGTTACTAACCGGCTGTAGTGGAGTTGTGTAGTGTGTCGGAGATGGCGGCTTTGCATGCGTACTTTGTCTTTCGGGCATTGGTGAGTCTGGTCAGTTTGTTACTAGCTTCGGCTGGTCTGCTGATGGCTTGCTTTTGTCACGTTGGCAGTTGCGTATGTGAGCTTTTGAATGGGCCAATAGTCTGTGGTGTAGTGGTAGACGATCCACCTGACCCGTCTTGAAACACGGACCAAGGAGTTTAACATGTGCGCGAGTCATTGGGTGTTACGAAACCCAAAGGCGAAGTGAAGGTAAAGGTTCGGCTTTCAGTCCGGACTGAGGTGAGATCCTGTTGCCTTGCTCATACTTTCCAAGTTGCGAGCAGCGGGCGCATCACCGGCCCGTCCCATGACGTAGACATGCGACCATGTGTTGCGTGCACCGTCGGGGCGGAGCAAGAGCGTACACGTTGAGACCCGAAAGATGGTGAACTATGCTTGCGAAGGTTGAAGCCAGAGGAAACTCTGGTGGAGGACCGTAGCGATTCTGACGTGCAAATCGATCGTATAACGTGAGTATAGGGGCGAAAGACTAATCGAACCATCTAGTAGCTGGTTCCCTCCGAAGTTTCCCTCAGGATAGCTGGCATTCTGGGAAATAAAACAGTTTTATCCGGTAAAGCGAATGATTAGAGGCATTGGGGATAAAACATCCTCAACCTATTCTCAAACTTTAAATGGGTGAGAAGCTTAACTCGCTTAAGTGGAGTTTTGCATTGAATGTGAGTGCCAAGTGGGCCATTTTTGGTAAGCAGAACTGGCGCTGTGGGATGAACCAAACGTTCGGTTAAGGTGCCTAACGTGACGCTCATGAGATACCACAAAAGGTG
>JALJAT010000276.1:5000-12500 GCA_034768735.1 Schistosoma mekongi | reverse complement strand
AGCAAAATAGTAAAGTGGTGTCAAACCGCTATTATTATAATGGTGCAAATGGTCCACCAGGGTTCTTGGTACCTGCGTGGTTGTGCCACAGGAAAGGGCTGTATTGCGTCGCTAGTGTTCAGGTTGTAGAGAGCCTGGTCACTGTGGTGTTGATCAGTTGACCTCCTGAAAAACCAATTTGATTGAAGTTACCCTCATATAGCAGGGTATATTGATAATTGTGTGTGAATAAACTGGTTGATCCTGCCAGTAGTCATATGCTTGTCTCAGAGATTAAGCCATGCATGTCTAAGTACATACCTTAAAACGGTGAAACCGCGAATGGCTCATTAAATCAGCTATGGTTCCTTAGATCGTAAACGCTACATGGATAACTGTAGTAATTCTAGAGCTAATACATGCCTTGAATCCCTGACCCGCAAGGGGACGGGTGCATTTATTAGAACAGAACCAACCGGGTGCGGCTTATGCTGTGCCTGTTACATTCTGTGATGACTCTGGATAACTTTACTGATCGCAGTCGGCCAATTGTGTGTCGGCGACGGATCTTTCAAATGTCTGCCCTATCAATTTGTTGGTAGGTGATTTGCCTACCATGATGATAACGGGTAACGGGGAATCAGGGTTCGATTCCGGAGAGGGAGCCTGAGAAATGGCTACCACATCCAAGGACGGCAGCAGGCGCGAAAATTACCCACTCCCGGCACGGGGAGGTAGTGACGAAAAATACGGATACGGGACTCAATTGAGGCTCCGTAATTCGAATGAGTACAATTTAAATCCTTTAACGAGGACCAATTGGAGGGCAAGTCTGGTGCCAGCAGCCGCGGTAACTCCAGCTCCAAAAGCGTATATTAAAGTTGCTGCAGTTAAAAAGCTCGTAGTTGGATCTGGGTAGTGCGATCGCATGCTGTTGCTTGTTCACGGTCTTGGTTACGATCAGGGCAGTGGTCAGCTCGGCGTAGTGGTTGTGCCACAGGAAAGGGCTGTATTGCGTCGCTAGTGTTCAGGTTGTAGAGAGCCTGGTCACTGTGGTGTTGATCAGTTGACCTCCTGAAAAACCAATTTGATTGAAGTTACCCTCATATAGCAGGGTATATTGATAATTGTGTGTGAATAAACTGGTTGATCCTGCCAGTAGTCATATGCTTGTCTCAGAGATTAAGCCATGCATGTCTAAGTACATACCTTAAAACGGTGAAACCGCGAATGGCTCATTAAATCAGCTATGGTTCCTTAGATCGTAAACGCTACATGGATAACTGTAGTAATTCTAGAGCTAATACATGCCTTGAATCCCTGACCCGCAAGGGGACGGGTGCATTTATTAGAACAGAACCAACCGGGTGCGGCTTATGCTGTGCCTGTTACATTCTGTGATGACTCTGGATAACTTTACTGATCGCAGTCGGCCAATTGTGTGTCGGCGACGGATCTTTCAAATGTCTGCCCTATCAATTTGTTGGTAGGTGATTTGCCTACCATGATGATAACGGGTAACGGGGAATCAGGGTTCGATTCCGGAGAGGGAGCCTGAGAAATGGCTACCACATCCAAGGACGGCAGCAGGCGCGAAAATTACCCACTCCCGGCACGGGGAGGTAGTGACGAAAAATACGGATACGGGACTCAATTGAGGCTCCGTAATTCGAATGAGTACAATTTAAATCCTTTAACGAGGACCAATTGGAGGGCAAGTCTGGTGCCAGCAGCCGCGGTAACTCCAGCTCCAAAAGCGTATATTAAAGTTGCTGCAGTTAAAAAGCTCGTAGTTGGATCTGGGTAGTGCGATCGCATGCTGTTGCTTGTTCACGGTCTTGGTTACGATCAGGGCAGTGGTCAGCTCGGCGTAGTGGTTGTGCAACCTTTCAGCCGTGTCTGTGTTTTGTTAAAAACAGGTGTTGATAGGTTAATGAGTATTGTATCTTATTGACCTGTTGGCATGCTTTCGGATGCCTTTAAACGGGTGCCGGAGGCGGACGGCATCTTTACTTTGAACAAATTTGAGTGCTCAAAGCAGGCCTATGCGCCTGAAAATTCTTGCATGGAATAATGAAATAGGACTTCGGTTCTATTTTGTTGGTTTTCGGATCCGAAGTAATGGTTAAGAGGGACAGACGGGGGCATTTGTATGGCGGTGTTAGAGGTGAAATTCTGGGATCGCCGCCAGACAAACTACAGCGAAAGCATTTGCCAAGAATGTTTTCATTGATCAGGAGCGAAAGTCAGAGTTTCGAAGACGATCAGATACCGTCGTAGTTCTGACCATAAACGATGCCAACTGACGATCCGCGTTGGTTCTATAATTGACATCGCGGGCAGTCCCCGGGAAACCTTTAAGTCTTTGGGCTCCGGGGGGAGTATGGTTGCAAAGCTGAAACTTAAAGGAATTGACGGAAGGGCACCACCAGGAGTGGAGCCTGCGGTTTAATTCGACTCAACACGGGAAAACTCACCCGGCCCGGACACTGTGAGGATTGACAGATTGAAAGCTCTTTCTTGATTCGGTGGTTGGTGGTGCATGGCCGTTCTTAGTTGGTGGAGCGATTTGTCTGGTTAATTCCGATAACGAACGAGACTTTAACCTACTAAATAGTAGACTGGTCCTCTGTGCTCGTTTAGGGCGCGGCTTCTACTGCTTCTTTATGGAGTAGTGTGGTCGTGATCCGACGGGTGCGGTGCCAGTTTTTACTTCTTAGAGGGACAAGCGGCACACTTAAGTCGCACGAAATTGAGCAATAACAGGTCTGTGATGCCCTTAGATGTCCGGGGCCACACGTGCGCTACAATGACGGTGCCAGCGAGCCTGGAAACCTGGCCCGAAAGGGTTGGGCAAACTGTTTCATCACCGTCGTGACTGGGATCGGGGCTTGCAATTATTCCCCGTGAACGAGGAATTCCTGGTAAGTGCAAGTCATAAGCTTGCGCTGATTACGTCCCTGCCCTTTGTACACACCGCCCGTCGCTACTACCGATTGAATGGTTTAGTGAGGTCGTTGGATTGGTGTCGTTGAAGTGGCTTTACCGCCGCTCGACTGATATCGAGAAGACGACCTAATTTGACTATTTAGAGGAAGTAAAAGTCGTAACAAGGTTTCCGTAGGTGAACCTGCGGAAGGATCATTAACAGACCCTATAAACAAAAATCTGAAGCCATGGATCTGTACTTGCGTAAACTATCGGCCTTTACAGTATGTGGAGGTGACAGGGTTTGCTTCTTTGAGTGCAGTTGAAGTGGATGTAATAATATAAATGTGAAACCATGGATCTGTGCTTGCGTAAACTATCGGCCTTCACAGTTTGTGGAGGTGACAGGGTTTGCTTCTTGAGTGCAGTTGAAGTGGATGTAATAATATAAATGTGAAACCATGGATCTGTGCTTGCGTAAACTATCGGCCTTCACAGTATGTGGAGGTGACAGGGTTTGCTTCTTGAGTGCAGTTGAAGTGGATGTAATAATATAAATGTGAAACCATGGATCTGTGCTTGCGTAAACTATCGGCCTTCACAGTTTGTGGAGGTGACAGGGTTTGCTTCTTGAGTGCAGTTGAAGTGGATGTAATAATATAAATGTGAAACCATGGATCTGTGCTTGCGTAAACTATCGGCCTTCACAGTTTGTGGAGGTGACAGGGTTTGCTTCTTGAGTGCAGTTGAAGTGGATGTAATAATATAAATGTGAAACCATGGATCTGTGCTTGCGTAAACTATCGGCCTTCACAGTTTGTGGAGGTGACAGGGTTTGCTTCTTGAGTGCAGTTGAAGTGGATGTAATAATATAAATGTGAAACCATGGATCTGTGCTTGCGTAAACTATCGGCCTTCACAGTATGTGGAGGTGACAGGGTTTGCTTCTTGAGTGCAGTTGAAGTGGGTTGATTATTACAAATTTTATTACCTGACCGGGGTATCTGTCCTGTCTTATGCTCTGATGGTGTTCTCGTGACTTTCGGGTTGCCTGATCTGCCAAGGGTGATGGGATAGTACATGACGTGATTGTTGTGTGCAAGGTTCAAAGAGGGTTGTATGTTACGTGTGCATGCACCCCGCCCCGTTTATGTTCCTTTCCAAACATTTTACACTGTTGAAGCGATCCGGTTTGGCTTGCCAATCACGGGTTTGCTGCCTGGCATGCACCTGGCCTTGTGCTGGACTGCATGTACGCTGGCTTAGCGGTAAATATCCTAGGCTGCAGCGATAACCATTAGTTCTATGCACTACACTGTGTATAGGGTTATTGGTGTACAACTTTGAGCGGTGGATCACTCGGCTCGTGTGTCGATGAAGAGTGCAGCCAACTGTGTGAATTAATGTGAACTGCATACTGCTTTGAACATCGACATCTTGAACGCATATTGCGGCTACGGGATATCCTGTGGCCACGCCTGTCCGAGGGTCGGCTTTTCATCTATCACGACGCACATTAAGTCGTGGATTGGCCGAGTGCCTGCCGGCATATATTTGATGCGCTCGTGTATCAACGCGGGTTGCTGCTGGTCAAAGGCTCCGTCCGAAAAATCCGATCACAGCCTAGTCCGGTCTAGATAACCAGATTGAGATGCTGCAGTGGGTTGTGCTCGAGTCGTGGCTTAATGATAATACTTTTATACATGCTCGAGAAGAACGCACCTACTGTACGCTAAGCTAATCACTTAATCATGGCTCTATGATTCGGTCTATGGTTTGTATCGAGAGTGTGTGCTTTGTACACATACAAGTATAATGCTAATTGACCCTGACCTCGGATCAGACGTGATTACCCGCTGAACTTAAGCATATCACTAAGCGGAGGAAAAGAAACTGACAGGGTTTGCTTCTTTGAGTGCAGTTGAAGTGGATGTAATAATATAAATGTGAAACCATGGATCTGTGCTTGCGTAAACTATCGGCCTTTACAGTATGTGGAGGTGACAGGGTTTGCTTCTTTGAGTGCAGTTGAAGTGGATGTAATAATATAAATGTGAAACCATGGATCTGTGCTTGCGTAAACTATCGGCCTTTACAGTATGTGGAGGTGACAGGGTTTGCTTCTTTGAGTGCAGTTGAAGTGGATGTAATAATATAAATGTGAAACCATGGATCTGTGCTTGCGTAAACTATCGGCCTTTACAGTATGTGGAGGTGACAGGGTTTGCTTCTTTGAGTGCAGTTGAAGTGGATGTAATAATATAAATGTGAAACCATGGATCTGTGCTTGCGTAAACTATCGGCCTTTACAGTATGTGGAGGTGACAGGGTTTGCTTCTTTGAGTGCAGTTGAAGTGGGTTGATTATTACAAATTTTATTACCTGACCGGGGTATCTGTCCTGTCTTATGCTCTGATGGTGTTCTCGTGACTTTCGGGTTGCCTGATCTGCCAAGGGTGATGGGATAGTACATGACGTGATTGTTGTGTGCAAGGTTCAAAGAGGGTTGTATGTTACGTGTGCATGCACCCCGCCCCGTTTATGTTCCTTTCCAAACATTTTACACTGTTGAAGCGATCCGGTTTGGCTTGCCAATCACGGGTTTGCTGCCTGGCATGCACCTGGCCTTGTGCTGGACTGCATGTACTCTGGCTTAGCGGTAAATATCCTAGGCTGGCAGCGATAACCATTAGTTCTATGCACTACACTGTGTATAGGGTTATTGGTGTACAACTTTGAGCGGTGGATCACTCGGCTCGTGTGTCGATGAAGAGGGCAGCCAACTGTGTGAATTAATGTGAACTGCATACTGCTTTGAACATCGACATCTTGAAACGCATATTGCGGCTACGGGATATCCTGTGGCCACGCCTGTCCGAGGTCGGCTTTTCATCTATCACGACGCACATTAAGTCGTGGATTGGCCGAGTGCCTGCCGGCTATATTTGATGCGCTCGTGTATCAACGCGGGTTGCTGCTGGTCAAAGGCTCCGTCCGAAAAATCCGATCACAGCCTAGTCCGGTCTAGATAACCAGATTGAGATGCTGCAGTGGGTTGTGCTCGAGTCGTGGCTTAATGATATACTTTTATACATGCTCAGAGAAGAACGCACCTACTGTACGGCTAAGCTAATCACTTAATCATGGCTCTATGAATCGGTCTATGGTTGTATCGAGAGTGTGTGCTTTGTACACATACAAGTATAATGCTAATTGACCCTGACCTCGGATCAGACGTGATTACCCGCTGAACTTACGCATATCACTAAGCGGAGGAAAAGAAACTAACAAGGATTCCCCTAGTAACTGCGAGGGAACAGGGATTAGCCCAACACCCGAAGCCTACGGTTCACTTGATCGTAAGGCAATGTGGTGTTTAGGTTGGCTTCAGGCATTACTGCTCTACCCCAAGTCCAGCATTGAGTACGGGCTTACCGTCCTGGCCCATAGAGGGTGAAAGGCCCGTGGGGGTGGAGACCATGTATGACAGTTTTGCTCTGAGCTACCCTTGGAGTCGGGTTGTTTGTGAATGCAGCCCAAAGTGGGTGGTAGACTCCATCCAAGGCTACATACTTACACGAGTCCGATAGCAAACAAGTACCGTGAGGGAAAGTTGAAAAGTACTTTGAAGAGAGAGTAAACAGTGCGTGAAACCGTTCAAAGGTAACGGGTGGAGTTGAACTGCAAGCTCTGGGGATCAGCTGATGAGTATGATTTGTGCTTGGCCATACTGGCCGCCTTCAGTGTCTGTTTGTAATAGCAGATGCCTACCTTTTATAATGGGTGGTGTATGTGTAGACGTTTTTATACGGCGCACGCATTGGAGGTGTGAGGGTCTGCTTGTCAGTGCACTTCTCAGAGTATTCACCACGACCGGCATTGCTGCCTCTCTACTATGGCCAAACTGATCAGGTTTGACTATTAATGTTGAGCTGGTTGGGTCGGCAGGTGGCTCTTTGGTTCGTGATTAATCATTATGGATCATTAGTGTTACTAACCGGCTGTAGTGGAGTTGTGTAGTGTGTCGGAGATGGCGGCTTTGCATGCGTACTTTGTCTTTCGGGCATTGGTGAGTCTGGTCAGTTTGTTACTAGCTTCGGCTGGTCTGCTGATGGCTTGCTTTTGTCACGTTGGCAGTTGCGTATGTGAGCTTTTGAATGGGCCAATAGTCTGTGGTGTAGTGGTAGACGATCCACCTGACCCGTCTTGAAACACGGACCAAGGAGTTTTAACATGTGCGGCAGTCATTGGGTGTTACGAAACCCAAAGGCGAAGTGAAGGTAAAGGTTCGGCTTTCAGTCCGGACTGAGGTGAGATCCTGTTGCCTTGCTCATACTTTCCCAAGTTGCGAGCAGCGGGGCGCATCACCGGCCCGTCCCATGACGTAGACATGCGACCCATGTGTTGCGTGCACCGTCGGGGCGGAGCAAGAGCGTACACGTTGAGACCCCGAAAGATGGTGAACTATGCTTGCGAAGGTTGAAGCCAGAGGAAACTCTGGTGGAGGACCGTAGCGATTCTGACGTGCAAATCGATCGTATAACGTGAGTATAGGGGCGAAAGACTAATCGAACCATCTAGTAGCTGGTTCCC
>JALJAT010000275.1:0-24500 GCA_034768735.1 Schistosoma mekongi | reverse complement strand
TGCATTAGTTGTGCACAACCGGGTATAAATCTGCGATAAAAGTTATTAAATATTAACCGCCGCATATTTTTGGGAACGAAAGGTCGAGGCACCGCTTTTGTCGTGTCACAGTAAATCAGGACATCTTCCTTAGGTGATGGCGGCTGTTTTAGTTTCAGGCTAAAGCATTTAGTTGGCAGTAAATTTTGTAATTCTTGATCAGTTTCTTGACTGTCTCTTAAAATCTCGAAGTCTACTGTAGACTGTTGTATTATATTCATTTCTAATCGAGATAATGCGTCTGCCGCCTGATTGTCTTCACCTTTTACGTGCTGGATATTACTAGTGAACTGTGATATGTAGTCAAGGTGTCGAACTTCTCGAGGCGAGTATTTATCAGTTTTCACCCTTAATGCATTGGTTAGTGGTTTATGGTCAGTATAAACTGTGAATTCTCTGCCTTCTAGCATGTGCCGGAAGTGCTTGATGGTTAGGTAGATTGCGAGGAGTTCTCTACCAAAGGTGGAATATCTCATCTCTGCTGGAGCGAGTTTTTTGAGAAGAATGCGATTGGTTTCCAGGTGTTTTTAACTAGTTGATTAAGAGTACTGCCTACGGCTTTGTGTGAAGCATCTACCATTATGGCAAGTGCGTAGTGAGAATTCGGATACGTTAATGTAGATGCTTGAGCAAGTTTATGCTTTAATTGGTTTATAGCATCGACGGCCTCAGAGGTCAACTTGAACTCTTTCGGTTTTCCTTTAAGCGTATCCGTTAATAGTTGCATTAGTTGTGCACAACCGGGTATAAATCTGCGATAAAAGTTTATTAAACCGAGAAAACTTCTAAGTTGTGTTATGGAGCTTGGGATGGGATATTGTTTAATGGTATCCACCTCTTGTTTAATTGGTGCAATTCCATCAGGGCTTATGGTATGTCCGAGGAATTCCAACGTTTCCACACCAAAAACGCATTTACTTTGGTGTATGTTCATACCATTTTCGTTTAGTCGTCCAAGTACTGCTCTCACATGTTGTTCATGTGATTCTAAGTTCGGGCTAGCAATTAATAGGTCATCTATTTACCCTTGAGCAAATGGCATATCTCGAAGTAAATTATCCATAAACCTTTGAAATGTTTGTGCCGCGTTCCGTAGGCCGAATGGCATGCGTACAAACTCGAATAATCCAAAAGGTGTTGTGATAGCTGTTTTCGGAATATCTTCCTCAGCTACTGGGATATTGTGGTATGCCCTGACTAGGTCGATTTTAGTAAATATCTTCATACCCTGTAAGCCATTTGTAAAATCTTGGATATGTGGTATCGGGTACCTGTCTGGTGCCGTTTGACGGTTTAGGGCTCTGTAATCCCCACACGGTCTCCAATCGCCTTTATTTTTCTTTGGGATCATATGCAGAGGAGATGCCCATTGACTATCAGATGGACGTATTATGCCCAGCTGTAGCATGCAATCGAATTCGGCTCTAGCTATTTTAAGTTTATCGGGTGCTAGTCTCCTGGGTTTAGCGAAAGCAGGTGCCCCTTCCGTTTTGATTGCATGACATACTTTTAACCTACTTTTGGAAGGCTGAGGGTTTGGTTTCGTTAACTCTGAAAATTCCGCGAGTATATCCCGGAACTTTGCCGTTGTTACTGGCGGAGTTTGGATTAAATTTAGAGAAGTGATACGACTTTCTGTACCTTTTGTATATTTCGAAGTTTCTTTTAATGTCAAACGTCGTTTATTAGTGTCAACTAGAAACTCATATTTCTCTAAGAAATCCATTCCTAGTATTGCCAGATCTAAATCGGCTACAGTGAAAATCCAGGGGAATTGTCTTCTAAATCCCAAATCTAGTGCCATTGTTTTCGTTTTATTTTATTTTTAATTTTTATTTTTTTCAATATTTATTAACTCGAAAACTTTAGGAGTTAAGTGATTATTTTATTTATTTTTTATTATTTATTTATTTATGTTTTTAGGCCGAAACTAAAACTGTGGACGTCCCCGCCTGAATAATCGGTTTTGCCCAACTAACGTTTTTAGTTACCTTTGTGGCCTTTATGTTCTTATTTGCTGACTCCGTATTTATTTGATTAGATAAATAGTCTAATAACACGTATGGTGGTTTATTATCTAGGTAGGCCGGTTTTAGCCTATCAATACTTACTGGGTCGATGTTTCCTTGTTTTTGTATTACAAAATACTTAGGTTTTCGTGAAATAACTTTAAATGGACCTTCAAAAGGAGGGCTAAGGGGTGCTTTTACTTTGTCACATCTTATCCAGACGTGCGAGCAGCTGCTTAGATCCTTAGGTAAAAATGTCGCTCGTGATTGTTCGCGAGTATTAATCAGTTTAAGTTTAGACATTTGGTCCCGGAGTTGATCTGCTTAAGTTCGTAAGTCGAGCGTTTTACTATCGGTGTGAAGGCTAATAAATTCACCTGGGAGTCTCAGAGTGGTCCCGAAAACTAGTTCTGCCGCTGAACATTGTGAGTCAGTTTTGACAGCTGTTCGTATTCACAACATAACAAATGGTAGGAATTCTGCCCACTGACTGGGGTTTGAGTGACATATAAGAGTGGCCTATAGTTGACGATGGAACCGTTCTACCATCCCGTTTGCTTGAGGATGATATGCCGTGCAGCGAATTCTGTTTGAGCCTAAGAGTTTAGCCAAGTAATTGAATAGTTCAGATTCGAATTGAGACCCTCTGTCTGTCGTTATTGTAACAGGTGTACCAAAAATGGTCACCCAGTTTTTTAGAAAGACTTTGGCTACTGATTTGGCTGTGATTCTTGTGTCACTAGATAGGGATATATCTAGGCGTTAAATTGTCACCTAAGAATTGTAAGTTGACAAAAATAGGTTTTTACGGACAGTTACGTTTTCCGATTTCGTATTTGTAGGCGTCATGTGCTCTCGAGGAGAGCATTCATCTGAAGATGAATTCATAGAAAACTTGAGTGGCTTATATTTGGTGAATATAGTAAATTCCCTGCCCTCGATGGAGTGTTGAAAATGTCGAACAGCACATTACATGGCTAACAGTTCACGTCCAAAAGTGCTGTATCTCGGTTCGGTATCGTTTAGGTCGTCTTGAGAGGAATGCTAAAGTTTGCCAAGCTTGGCCACTTGGCCAGCTCATTGTTGCAGAACTGCGCCAATGGCTGAGTCCGATGCATCAACCGCGATGCTGACAGGAGCTTCAGTATTGTGATGTGCTAGCATACCGGGTGCACTTCATTGGTGAGCCCGACGTGATCTGGTAGTGATGCGCGACCGAGCGCTTTCAACTAGTAGTGTCCGCTAAAACAAACATGGTCAGCATCAATGTCAAGGACCTATGTAACAATTTATTTTGGGGATTATGTACCGCTACACACCTTTGGAACTGCAAAATTATTATGTAACAAACAACCAATTATTTGGTGATGATTTTAAACTTATTGTAAATTTATGCATGTATATATATAGTGTTCACGTCCAAAAGTGCTGTATCTCGGTTCGGTATCGTTTAGTCGTCTTGAGAGGAATGCTAAAGTTTGCCAAGCTTGGCCAGCTCATTGTTGCAGAACTGCGCCAATGGCTGAGTCCGATGCATCAACCGCGATGCTGACAGGAGCTTCAGTATTGTGATGTGCTAGCATACCGGGTGCACTTCATTGGTGAGCCCGACGTGATCTGGTAGTGATGCGCGACCGAGCGCTTTCAACTAGTAGTGTCCGCTAATATATATATATTTACATAAATATATATTACACTCCTACAGAAGTTCAGCCACTACCCGAACGGTTCAGTATTAAGGATCGCAGACTTTGAAACTGGGTAGCGCGAAGATCGTATCTACTGGAGAACACAAACTCTCAAGGATTGCAGGTACGCTTTGCTGACTAATACAAAATTGCAATAAATATAAGTGCTTGTGTAAGATGATTCAGAAAGTAGACATTGGAGAGTTGAAACGACGATGATGTGAGTGTGATTAATTAGAGTTCTAAAATCGAAGAAGAATTGGTGGAAATTTCCACCAAACCTTAAGGTTTCATAAGTTTAGAAGAATCGGATGACCTGAAATTTCGGATGATTGATGAAACGATTATAAAGTGACTGGAAAAGAATATACACACAATACATAACGTAGCACGAACAAACACAATACTAAGATAAGTAATAATAATAATAATAATGGTAAGAATAATAATCATAGGAGTTGATCATATTTACCATGGTAGTGATAAACTGACAACTTTCTCGTTATGAATACATGGGTTTGGTTTAGTTTCTTTCGATAACTATTACTTCAGGGAATCGTAGTGAGCTTGCATTCATTTGTCTATTGATTAATGTAAAAGATGACTAGTTATTGTTAATGTGACCATTATCAATTAAATAAGAAGCTGGATAGGTGTTAGTTTATTCATCAAGAAAATCTTTACTAAAAGACAATTATTTATCCATAGATGAATGCGCACTACAGATGTTTCAAAAATAAACCATGTATTATGTGGTTCTGATTGTAAATCTCGTTTTACTTAAGGCTTCTTTAGAAGAAGATCATAGTATAATAAGTTTACATAACAGTTAAACCCTTTCTACTATCTGACATATTATTGTTGGTCTTGTCTGTAAACATGACTTGCTCCTGATATTCAGGAGATAAATTATTATTGTTATTCTTCTTCTTATTATTATTATTAGCATTAGTCACTTCACCTTGTCCCAATACAATTTGGTGGTCGTTTTCGAGGTCACCTTTTACGCTCGTTCGTTCGTTCATTCGATTGTCACAACTAGAAGTCATGTTTCCAGAAAAATCTATGCTTTAGTAACAATGCTATATTACCGTATTATTTGGGTTATTGCCGTTATTATAACTTTTATTCTTAGCTTTACAACAAATTCATAAGCCTAAAAGGTGACTTCTAGAATTACAATACTTTCTGTTATTTATTGTTGAGATTAAGTTCGGGAATACGATTGAGTCTCAACGCGATAGAGTATAGAGTAACATTTACAATAGGATTTAGAAATTGTAGTTAGCACTAAGATATTGAGTAAAATCTTATTCTTACTCTAAACTTATTGCTGATTGTGAAATGTGACACAAAATTATATTTTAATTGAAATTGCTAATCTTTAACCTAATTACTAATCCTAGCTACCATAGCTTGACACCAATAGCTCACCTCATTGGTAAACTAGTAATATTTTCACTGTCACTGAACTACCATGTTTGATTATTTCGTCACTGTACTTTAGTCAATGTATTATGTTGTATTGTATGACTTGCACAACGTACCCGAGAGTCAATTTAAATTTCCAATGTGAGTGATTCTAGATGTCCTTACTGGACTTTTGTTCATGGTTGTTGTGCCACATTTTGTGCCCTGTAGACTGTTCACCTCAGGTACCAAGATCACTTCCTTCAGCTACTGACTGAATGCATACGAATAACATAGAATTATCTAAGATACAAGTATTATATTCTTACTTTTAATACTGTCAGAGATTTAGAATTCAAGAATTAAATGAGTATAGTTTAATAATGAGAGTCAAATTATGCATACTGATCAGCCTCTGTTGTCATATAGTTTGCATACAGCTTAGATTTATTTATTGAACTGAATATATTTTTCATTTCAAACAATCTGAAGTCACAGAATGTTGGTCTTGAAAAGTTCTCTCCGCCTTATTCTATGCCACTCAATATGGTCAACAATTAAGTTCGATTTCCAAGCGTATAACTTGATCATAGTTTGTTGAAGAGAATGTTCCTTATTACGTTGAGTATTTGACTAAGAGAATTACAAATCAAATAATGAATTCGTTTCGTTCTGATGATTGATGTACAATAATGCGACTTGTAGAGTGTAATTTCACTTGTGGTTCCTTATCTGTCTGACGTGATGATTAAATAATGGCAAATTATTTTACCAGACAGATTACTAGCGTATTTTTAAAGTAATCGCTTCAAAGACTATGAAATGTGATGTTATATAGAGACTGAACTTAGGTTGTTTTGTTGAGATAAGTATTTCACTTATGTGTTTGAGTATGTCACGGATTGTCGCCGATTGAGTACTAATAAAATTAGGGAGCACTGGTTAGCTCTTTCGTCCTAGTATGGGACTTCTAACGAATTAAACTAATTACTTATCTCTACAAGATACTTTAATTTAGTTTCAGTAATCAGCTGACCAGTAACTAAGTTCAAGATGTTTCTGAAGTTCTAGTGAGAAGTTGTGACGAGTATTACGTATATTTGCTATCGAATTATAATCTGTTGTCCTATCATTTGTGTACAATTACAAGTAACATCAACGTATATTTGTTATTACACGTAACTAATATTTTTGCATTGTATGTGATGCGTAAGCAGATAGACTTTTATCCATAGACATTTTTTCGTGTCACACATTTTAATAGACTTCATATCATTCATTTTCAATACCGTGACAAGTGACGTTTATATGTTTACATAGTTCATGACAGTTTGGTTTAGCGTGCATGAACTTATGAACCTGTAGAATATTTATTTATTTATTCAACGCCGTCATGTTAAATATCTTCCCACTTAATCACATGTATTATCACATGCATTATCAAAGATTTTTACATTTATCTATTATGCTTCAAGTTACTCAAACTGATGTAATAATTGATTAGATGGCATTATCAAGTATGTTTTCTTTCTTACTTTCTCGTTTCTAGTTAACTAAGATCACTCTATTAATCAACATTTTACTATGGAATTACTTTATCACCATGTTATTATTATTATTATGGCAAATTATTTTACCAGGCAGATTACTAGCGTACATTACAATCCACTAAAAATATTATGTCTTCTTGTTGAGCACTCACTGTTACACAAAATGTTTAGAAATGAGAGCTGTAACAGAGTAACATGCCCGAATGTAGTAGTGGTAATAATAGGGTGGTCTCGAAGTGTGGTTCACGGAAGTCTGTATACACAATAGAACGAACATGTGTGATGGGCTTCCTTAAAGTTTGTGGTAATTGCATTCACATAGAAGTCGTCAAGTTGTTGACAGATTTATCTCTTCTCCACTTTATTCCTAAGGGATTACCATGTTTCTCTGTATAATTTAGCGTTTCATACTAAGGCAATTCTGTACGCATGTATACAATTCGTTCACAGGTGAATAACTGTAGTCTACTACATACAGGGAGCAATCATTGTACTGTAATAATCTGCAGTTTACCAAACAAAGTGCGGGAAACAAAGTATATTTGCAGCGAGTATTTTAATCAGAGTACATAGTGACATGTTTCTGTCGGAAAATGTTCAGCTGTCATCAGGTTATGCTGTTTGTTGCAGTTGCGGAATCGGAGACAGAAATAATTGCCATCAATTAATGTAGGTGTGCAAAAGTCACAGTGAAACTACTATAGTGATTTTATGAAGAGAGAAATTAATGAGCACTATGCTTACACGTTGTTTATTTATTGGAGTTAAGCCTGATGTATTACCTAGTAGCATTTGTGTCTGTTATAGTAGTCTTATTTGGTGTGCTGGTGGTTTTCTCGGGATTGTTTCTATTCGTAGTAGTAATTAGTGATGAGATTATTGCAAGTGTGCATTTCACGGCATTAGTGTGATTGATAATCGTGTTAATGGTACTGACTAGAGATGAATGCGTAATGTTTAAGTGAATCTATTGTGCAATAAATAGACAGTAAATTAGTTGGTCAATCGCAGCTATTTTAGTTGTAAGGAATCAATATTTCTATTGGTTGCTTGCATCATCACTATGACTACCAAGGTCATAAATGCCAACTATGCAGGTGTTATCGATTAATCTGCTATAAATCTCTATGACATTATGATTTGAATTAGTTGACGGATTTATCTCGGGCTGTTCACATCTTGCGAATATTGTCCGCAAGTTTCTACCTTTTATAAATATTAATATTGAATATGTTGGCAGTAATCATACTGTTAATCTTATTATCATATATAATATCATTTTTCCTAATGAGATTTATTATAGAACCATTAGTTGTATGGAAATATAGTGAAAATATAGATAAAGATTTTGTTATTGATGTGAATAATCATTATGATGATGATGATGATGACGATGTTGCATATATCAATGAAGACCATTTTATTGATAATGATGTGCATGATGATAATAAGTCGGATGATGTTAGAGATGATGAGATAAATGCAGATGGAGCAACTGGTGGTGAAAATGAGAATTGTGCAAATGGGGAGGATGAAGAGAACGATAGTGATGTTGATGATGAGAATAAGTATGATGACGTTGTAATCGCTATTGATGAAGATGTGGCTATTAATGCTTATTCTGATTTAAATGATGATAATGCTGATGCTGCTACTGCCGCTGTCGTTGCTGTTGCCACTGATGATGATGATGATGCTGATTCAGATGGTGATATTGTAAGTGGTAATCATGATGACGATATTATTTTTATTGATGAAGATGTATCTATTGATGCTTATTCTGATTATAAGGCTACTGCTACTGCCGCTGTCGTTGCTGTTGCCACTGATGATGATGATGATGCTGATTCAGATGGTGATATTGTAAGTGGTAATCGTGATGACGATATTATTTTTATTGATGAAGATGTATCTATTGATGCTTATTCTGATTATAAGGCTACTGCTACCCTTGCTGCTTATGATGATGATGATGATGATATTGGTGTTGATTGTGATGGTAATGTGAGTGATAAATTCAGATGGAAGGTGTTTAAATACTTTTGTTGTTGCTGACGATCACAACGTTCATAAAGTATAAATAATAATAATAATAATAATAATAATAATAATAATAATAATAATAATAATAATAATAATAATAATAATAATAATAATAATAATAATAATAATAATAATAATAATAATAATAATAATAATAATAATAATAATAATAATAATAATAATAATAATAATAATAATAATAATAATAATAATAATAATAATAATAATAATAATAATAATAATAATAATAATAATAATAATAATAATAATAATAATAATAATAATAATAATAATAATAATAATAATAATAATAATAATAATAATAATAATAATAATAATAATAATAATAATAATAATAATAATAATAATAATAATAATAATAATAATAATAATAATAATAATAATAATAATAATAATAATAATAATAATAATAATAATAATAATAATAATAATAATAATAATAATAATAATAATAATAATAATAATAATAATAATAATAATAATAATAATAATAATAATAATAATAATAATAATAATAATAATTTTGAGAATGGAGTTATTAGGAGTAGTGGAGAAAGGGAGAATGCTTATGTTGCTGTTCACGAATGTGGTCCCAATTGTTATTATAATTGTTTGCATTTAGTATTTTTTTATTCACTTACTAATCCTATTGTTTACATTTTGATCCACAATGCTGAATGGGACATCCAACTTGGGTATCTGTAAGAAGGAAGATTCTTCGAATGAATCGTTTGAATAATTGGATCCAATGGATTGGCCTATGTGATTATGAAGCAACTCTGATTGAAGTTAAGATGAATCTGTGTAGAAAGTGCTGTAATTGATGTAAATATAACACGTATAAGTGATTCATATTTGTCTTCTTGATTGTCTCACTGGTAGATAGATGGGCAAATAATTTGTGTATGGGCGGTAGACGGTAGACGTGACTGTAGTGAGTTAAGTCGTAGGTAACGCAGGCGATGATGGAGAGTGAGATTGAGTGGGTCACGTTAAACAGTCGGTGATTGAATTATGTAGATTTCGCGTGAGAATACATAAAGTGAGCTGCGGCACACATAACTAGTTGATGCCAGTAAGTGTACAAATTACGCATAGTGAAATGCATACACCGACAAAGTACGTGTTGAATTAGTTGGTGTCAGTTTAAGTAGTAAGTACAGCGAACCGAAGTCTACTGTTTGGGTCAGCACTATTACTGTAGCATTGGTTGGGGACACTGCGCGACATGGATCAAAACCGATGACGATGACTATGTTCGTGTCAATGTATCCGTTTGTTTGAACCGTGTGTATAAAATTACCTTATATTGCATAATAATAATTATTATAATCTAACATTCAATTTACTTCAATAATATCGCGAGTTGACTGGGTTAAGAATATCAACCATTGGAGGGATCACATCAAGAGTTTTTATTTTGCATTGACTTGAAGAGTAAGCATATACACTTGGCACTGAGTGTGTCGATTGATTATTTCATGTAACGATCCACGACAGGTTGTTATTGTTTTATTGATTAATCTGAAATGAGTCAATCCTCAACTGAGTTATCTTTCTTAACTGTGTGGATTTCATTCGTCGAATCGAAGAGGATATTCTATCTCTTATCAATGGAGAACAATAAACACTATTATTTGATCAATTATTCGAGTTAGTATAAGTTAACTAATTGATCGAGTGGGTAACTTCTCCATCCATTTTCTTTGTGCCTACAGGGTTGGTTATGGGTAACATAGGGCGTATTGGAGAGTTGTTTAGTGATAGATTGGGTCACTCAGGAGCAAAGTGATTTGCTAAGTCATAGGTCAGTAAAATTCACATTTGAATCAACAATAATGTTTTGTTATAATTTTGAATTTCAGTCCACTGACGGTTTCTTATATGCTTCATCATCGCCTGCAAACATTAAGTGGCATTCCGATATGTTGGACACCTAGAAAATATTGATTATCTTCGAGAACTGTGTTTTAGAACATTATTTCACTTATCATAACTGTGGACAATGTAAACATTTTACTAGTAGGACTGTTACGTTCCCCTTACCCGGTCCTCCCGTTTAGTATATTTACTTTCAGCATATTATATATTACTATGAACGACAGTTACTTAGTTGTGTACAAGTTGTCTCCATTCACTGCCACTATTTCCTTTGTTCTATACCAATGTTAGATTTTTGATTGGTTTACTGTGTGGTTTGATTTTGTGCATATGTAAAAGCATGATTAAAATACAATACATTTCCGGTTCCCGATCCTGTTTTCGATTCTGGTTCTTCTATTTTCGGCCTGGGGTTGAATGGGCATAGGGTGGTCGCGCATTATAACTAGGCACACATTATTAGCGATAACTACAGCCAACCAAATTTTCGTTGCGTCATATTAGTTGACGACATAACACGTTCGTTCTGTTATGTATTGTAAATACTTCCGGATATCGGATACCACCTTCATCACCAATATATCCGGAATGATAGTATGTATATATTGGGCACACCAAAAGGAGCGTCCATGTAGTATCATGTCTTCGATTCTCCATGTAAATACAAGTGGTTCGTAAAAAACCTATCTCTAAGGTACTTCATGCAATGTTGTGTCACTTATCTATTGACTGATAGATAGAAGTCGATCAGCACTAAACAGAACTAGACCAAACTTCATTCGTGGCATTACAATCTTTGAGGCGAAATAAATTATTAATAAAGATAATATATTCACTGACTGACATCATAAGAATTGTGAGTCATGAACTATGCTGCGAGAAAACAACCACAACAATCGACCAGTACAACCAATCTATTGAGATTCGTTTCACTAAAGTTAGGGGCAAAATAATGCGAAGGAGGTCAGTTATGTGTTATTGAGAATTTGTCCTTGTTCATCTAATTGATTTGATGGATGATGCAAATGTATAAGTATAATTAACTGACTAGTCATGAACTGTTAATACTAGCAAATGCTGTATCAACAACTATCAATAATCCTACTTTGTCTTCAGAAGCTCGAACAAGTACGCTAAACAGTCTACGTTCCTTAGGAGTTTCAGTGAGAAAATGAAGAACCATGTTCTCGCGTATTGTCTGGACAATTATTTAACTCGTCAGCCTGTTGACTGAGTTCCCAGAGTACCCTTGCTCTTTGTACATTGACAAACCCAGGAACTATAGACTTCACACTTAATTATTCCCAATCTTAGCTAGCCACCATCCAGTGGTTTACATTTCTAACTCCAACTAGTTTGTGAGATACTGAATGTCCTCATCCATACTCCTATTGTTTTTCTCAACAATGAAGTATTCCGGATAGTTTCCGTCTTTTCACCTCGAAATCTCTCGTGAAACACATTCACTAGGTGATGGTCCTTAAAACTGAAAACATCTAAGCGTAATGACACTTGTTGTGGAAAGTGCATTGTAATATTACATGAATGCTGAAATCAGTGTAACGGTGAAAACTGTCAACTTGGAATCCTGTTTAACAACTTGCACTTAGGTTGTACATTCGTTTCTCATACAAAATGATGTCAACGTTGGTAAAATTAAGGTGGTATGTTTGAAAATAAGTTGTTCAAATACGGCAAAATGTACACAATCCACCTGAATACCTGCCAAGCGAGCTAAGCTTCATTAATTAATCTGCACAAAAGGTGAACAACAATGATACATTAAGCTGAAACAGGTCATGCGAATGACCTGCTGATATAGAAATTCGTCAGATGTAATCTAAGGATTGTGCAATGCCTTCCACTGAAATCCCAAGCACTCTTTACGTATTCAGATGTAATCATGTCCCACCATTATGACTGCTAAACTTACAAGGATAATAAGACATTAACTTCAGAAAATGTGTATATTTCACCAGTAAACTTTAATTACAACAGTGGCAGTGTATCAACAGTTCTGTCAATCAGTGTTGTTGTCACTGAACATGCTCTTCTCCAGCTTCTAATGCTCGCCACATTCATTTGATGATGACATGTGTTGAGTTTACGAAATTCGTACTAGCCTCTCAGCCGACATGGAAACAACAGTCTTTCTACATTCTGTCATCATTGTTTGATGCTGAAGTTAACTTGCACATGATGCCAAGTCAGTTACAAGATAGTTGATCTCAAATATGTGAACTTCTTGTAGTTTGCTTGGTTGACCGATCTGGAAGCTGAAGAAAAGAAAAGGATGATAATGGCAGATTGTCACTAAAAACAAGTGTAAGTACATTATCATCATGTGGAATTGACTCACACAAAATTGGTGGTCTTGTATGAAATAACATTGAAATAACATGCTGCAACACAAAATCAAGGTACCATTTGTAAATCCAAAAGAAACAACGTTGTGCAGAGAGAGTCATAAATCATCATCAGTTACGACGTTTGGTGCGGTTAGTAGTCATGCAAAACATTGTGACATGTGTATGTAGCTGAGAAATTAGTGTTGGATAGTGTGACTTCCATCAGGAGTTAAGTTCTAAATATTTCGACTAAACCTCGATAACTCATTGCGGCCTCACGCGAACACCTAAGATGACTTACAAAGAGATATCCAACATCCAATATCTGTGTGCCGAGCTTATAACTCATATATCCTTATTTTATATTTGTATTCTTATTCTACTGAACATTATCTGTCATGATCCATTTAGGTGCTTATACGCGTAATTTTGACTGATTAATGATGTGCGAAATAAAAAATAATCATAAGTTAGTATTATCTCCTAACTTCATTAGGACCAGTGTAATTGGACGGCTAGACAACCTCTGCTGGACAATAGCCACAACACCAACCACCCATGACTATTACCACAATGCAGCCAATCCACTGAACCGAGGACCCATCCAACTTGATCAACTTCTTCACGCCGCTTGGTCTTGATAGGCACAGTTGGACACAACCTAAACACTATAATTACCCAAATGGATGTCACTAGAAACCTAGCTTCGTCGAGTCCTGGTACAGTTAAAGTAAAGTGCAAAGTTGACGACACATACTATCTTTTGTAATACACTTATCAGCACATTTCCCTCCAACCAACCTATTCCGTTTTTTCTCATTCTTCATTGACTCATACTCCATAGACTTACTACTTAGAAACTAAGACTACCACCCAGGTTCCATTAATCATGGTATCCTTCAAGAAGTAGATACCAATGTAGTAGGCCGATAACTCTATTAGTACTATTGGTAGGTTACGAATTCCTACGCCTCTAGCACAACACACTCTAAGCTTACGTGTAGAGAGCGTGGGGTGGTGATGCACAACGTGGTCAGGTAAGTTTACCACCCCCACCTGGTGACAACGAAGCTCCTCCTTCTAACGGCCACTCAGTGAGGACATCAGTGGTGTCTGAGGGCAGTCACGGAAGAGTAGAACTTCCTATCCGAACACTGACTGTGCTCAGAGATAACAAGGTCTGCAGATGAGGTTAGCTTTTAGCGCCTAGGTATATCCCGATCTAGTGACGGAAGAAACTAGACTATTATAGGAATAGGTCTTGATTGAGTAGCGTGGGCTGCAGACAGTGGAGCGCCGTTCTAGTTATTCAAACACACAAACACTTCTCAACGTTCAATATAAGCAGATAGGAAATATAACACCTATGCAGAATAAGGAAGTAAATGAATACTGGAGCTTCATTGTGCTGGCGTATGCTTAAAGATTGAAGTGAACTTTTAACTAGTCAAGCTAAGTTGCTACAAGCCGATCTCATTCAGCGACAAATGATATTGTTGTCATGATGATAATCATCATCATCATCATCATCATCATCATCATCATCATCATCATCATCATCATCATCATCATCATCATCATCATCATCATCATCATCATCATCATCATCATCATCATCATCATCATCATCATCATCATCATCATCATCATCATCATCATCATCATCATCATCATCATCATCATCATCATCATCATCATCATCATCATCATCATCATCATCATCATCATCATCATCATCATCATCATCATCATCATCATCATCATCATCATCATCATCATCATCATCATCATCATCATCATCATCATCATCATCATCATCATCATCATCATCATCATCATCATCATCATCATCATCATCATCATCATCATCATCATCATCATCATCATCATCATCATCATCATCATCATCATCATCATCATCATCATCATCATCATCATCATCATCATCATCATCATCATCATCATCATCATCATCATCATCATCATCATCATCATCATCATCATCATCATCATCATCATCATCATCATCATCATCATCATCATCATCATCATCATCATCATCATCATCATCATCATCATCATCATCATCATCATCATCATCATCATCATCATCATCATCATCATCATCATCATCATCATCATCATCATCATCATCATCATCATCATCATCATCATCATCATCATCATCATCATCATCATCATCATCATCATCATCATCATCATCATCATCATCATCATCATCATCATCATCATCATCATCATCATCATCATCATCATCATCATCATCATCATCATCATCATCATCATCATCATCATCATCATCATCATCATCATCATCATCATCATCATCATCATCATCATCATCATCATCATCATCATCATCATCATCATCATCATCATCATCATCATCATCATCATCATCATCATCATCATCATCATCATCATCATCATCATCATCATCATCATCATCATCATCATCATCATCATCATCATCATCATCATCATCATCATCATCATCATCATCATCATCATCATCATCATCATCATCATCATCATCATCATCATCATCATCATCATCATCATCATCATCATCATCATCATCATCATCATCATCATCATCATCATCATCATCATCATCATCATCATCATCATCATCATCATCATCATCATCATCATCATCATCATCATCATCATCATCATCATCATCATCATCATCATCATCATCATCATCATCATCATCATCATCATCATCATCATCATCATCATCATCATCATCATCATCATCATCATCATCATCATCATCATCATCATCATCATCATCATCATCATCATCATCATCATCATCATCATCATCATCATCATCATCATCATCATCATCATCATCATCATCATCATCATCATCATCATCATCATCATCATCATCATCATCATCATCATCATCATCATCATCATCATCATCATCATCATCATCATCATCATCATCATCATCATCATCATCATCATCATCATCATCATCATCATCATCATCATCATCATCATCATCATCATCATCATCATCATCATCATCATCATCATCATCATCATCATCATCATCATCATCATCATCATCATCATCATCATCATCATCATCATCATCATCATCATCATCATCATCATCATCATCATCATCATCATCATCATCATCATCATCATCATCATCATCATCATCATCATCATCATCATCATCATCATCATCATCATCATCATCATCATCATCATCATCATCATCATCATCATCATCATCATCATCATCATCATCATCATCATCATCATCATCATCATCATCATCATCATCATCATCATCATCATCATCATCATCATCATCATCATCATCATCATCATCATCATCATCATCATCATCATCATCATCATCATCATCATCATCATCATCATCATCATCATCATCATCATCATCATCATCATCATCATCATCATCATCATCATCATCATCATCATCATCATCATCATCATCATCATCATCATCATCATCATCATCATCATCATCATCATCATCATCATCATCATCATCATCATCATCATCATCATCATCATCATCATCATCATCATCATCATCATCATCATCATCATCATCATCATCATCATCATCATCATCATCATCATCATCATCATCATCATCATCATCATCATCATCATCATCATCATCATCATCATCATCATCATCATCATCATCATCATCATCATCATCATCATCATCATCATCATCATCATCATCATCATCATCATCATCATCATCATCATCATCATCATCATCATCATCATCATCATCATCATCATCATCATCATCATCATCATCATCATCATCATCATCATCATCATCATCATCATCATCATCATCATCATCATCATCATCATCATCATCATCATCATCATCATCATCATCATCATCATCATCATCATCATCATCATCATCATCATCATCATCATCATCATCATCATCATCATCATCATCATCATCATCATCATCATCATCATCATCATCATCATCATCATCATCATCATCATCATCATCATCATCATCATCATCATCATCATCATCATCATCATCATCATCATCATCATCATCATCATCATCATCATCATCATCATCATCATCATCATCATCATCATCATCATCATCATCATCATCATCATCATCATCATCATCATCATCATCATCATCATCATCATCATCATCATCATCATCATCATCAGCAGCAGCAGCATCAGCATCATTAACATCATCATCGTCATTATCAAAATAAATACATGTTGGCGAAGTGAATTTTACATCGACAATGTGAACACAAATTATAACCAAACAAGTGTTCGTACGAAGGCGGACTATGTGTGATGCATATTAAGGATATGGCATAATAAACTGGAGTATGCTTATTAAAATTGTTCATGTGATGACGAGACAAACAATAGTAATGATAACACAAAGATATGGATAACAATAACAATATTATTTAAAGAACGAGGATAAAAGTTATGTAGATACTAGTAGGGAATATTAATATATATATACATATATATAAATAAGTGAACTGAATTAGCTTACGGTTATTGATTCTTTAGTTTAATATTGGCATAGGTAAAAGATGCGGTTGAAGATATTTCTTCTCGACGCATAAATCTGGCATTCTGTTCCGAATGGCAACTACTTCTGCCGTTTGAAGAACTTTAGGTCTTATCGACTTCATTAGACGGTTAATAACTCGATATATTATTGACAAAAGTTGGCTGACGCTTACAGTATATCCTGTTTCCACCAAATGAATAAGTAGTAAGACATTAACAGTCTTCACCATGTCTTTGCTAGATCACTCTGGATGATGTTCCCGAGTAAGAAAATGTAAATTCCTGGATTGTTAATTTGGATTTATAAATGTGGGATCTGATGAGAATTTGTCGAGAAGAATACTCTTCGTTCATGATTGTCTTGTCTTAATAATGAATAAGTGTCATTCTAATAATATATAAGAGGACACGCTTTAGACTATGATTCATTTGACTTGGGATTCCATATCTGTTACAACATTTTATGGATGGAAAAATTATTTCTATATGACATGGATCACAACCATATTTTATTATAAAACCATGAAGTGTTCATTGTTCTCTCCATCAATAAATCAACCACAAATGTATATTAATACTGTGAAACATGTTAGCTTAGTGTTGTAAATATAAACATGTGGGAAATACTTAGGGAATTTTTATTGGACCTTATGTAACTTATCACGATGTTTTGTGATAGGCGTTTACAGTGCCAAAACCTGTTCTAATGGGCGCCTGTGAAAGTGAGCATGTTTTGCATTTTAATACAGTATGGATATTGGTTGCATGTAAATGGATCACATATAAGTACAGTTTAAGTAATGTGTGTTGTTATAAGGAATAGTTTACCATATGAATGCAAGGCCTACAATAAGTGTTACACTAAGAGTTGAATCTCTGAAAACATCCATTTTAGATACAACATTTTTCTGCTTGCACTGATACAGTGAACTGGGAACTGAGAGATGAACAATTGCATATACATAGTAAATACAAATCATAATATATGTTTTACATCAGTTGCTATAACCTACTTAAATGTACATTATTGCATGCAGTTGGATGCGGTTAGTAGTCATGCAAAACATTGTGACATGTGTAATGTAGTCTTATTTGGTGTGCTGGTGGTTTTCTCGGGATTGTTTCTATTCGTAGTAGTAATTAGTGATGATGATGATGATGATGATGATGATGATGATGATGATGATGATGATGATGATGATGATGATGATGATGATGATGATGATGATGATGATGATGATGATGATGATGATGATGATGATGATGATGATGATGATGATGATGATGATGATGATGATGATGATGATGATGATGATGATGATGATGATGATGATGATGATGATGATGATGATGATGATGATGATGATGATGATGATGATGATGATGATGATGATGATGATGATGATGATGATGATGATGATGATGATGATGATGATGATGATGATGATGATGATGATGATGATGATGATGATGATGATGATGATGATGATGATGATGATGATGATGATGATGATGATGATGATGATGATGATGATGATGATGATGATGATGATGATGATGATGATGATGATGATGATGATGATGATGATGATGATGATGATGATGATGATGATGATGATGATGATGATGATGATGATGATGATGATGATGATGATGATGATGATGATGATGATGATGATGATGATGATGATGATGATGATGATGATGATGATGATGATGATGATGATGATGATGATGATGATGATGATGATGATGATGATGATGATGATGATGATGATGATGATGATGATGATGATGATGATGATGATGATGATGATGATGATGATGATGATGATGATGATGATGATGATGATGATGATGATGATGATGATGATGATGATGATGATGATGATGATGATGATGATGATGATGATGATGATGATGATGATGATGATGATGATGATGATGATGATGATGATGATGATGATGATGATGATGATGATGATGATGATGATGATGATGATGATGATGATGATGATGATGATGATGATGATGATGATGATGATGATGATGATGATGATGATGATGATGATGATGATGATGATGATGATGATGATGATGATGATGATGATGATGATGATGATGATGATGATGATGATGATGATGATGATGATGATGATGATGATGATGATGATGATGATGATGATGATGATGATGATGATGATGATGATGATGATGATGATGATGATGATGATGATGATGATGATGATGATGATGATGATGATGATGATGATGATGATGATGATGATGATGATGATGATGATGATGATGATGATGATGATGATGATGATGATGATGATGATGATGATGATGATGATGATGATGATGATGATGATGATGATGATGATGATGATGATGATGATGATGATGATGATGATGATGATGATGATGATGATGATGATGATGATGATGATGATGATGATGATGATGATGATGATGATGATGATGATGATGATGATGATGATGATGATGATGATGATGATGATGATGATGATGATGATGATGATGATGATGATGATGATGATGATGATGATGATGATGATGATGATGATGATGATGATGATGATGATGATGATGATGATGATGATGATGATGATGATGATGATGATGATGATGATGATGATGATGATGATGATGATGATGATGATGATGATGATGATGATGATGATGATGATGATGATGATGATGATGATGATGATGATGATGATGATGATGATGATGATGATGATGATGATGATGATGATGATGATGATGATGATGATGATGATGATGATGATGATGATGATGATGATGATGATGATGATGATGATGATGATGATGATGATGATGATGATGATGATGATGATGATGATGATGATGATGATGATGATGATGATGATGATGATGATGATGATGATGATGATGATGATGATGATGATGATGATGATGATGATGATGATGATGATGATGATGATGATGATGATGATGATGATGATGATGATGATGATGATGATGATGATGATGATGATGATGATGATGATGATGATGATGATGATGATGATGATGATGATGATGATGATGATGATGATGATGATGATGATGATGATGATGATGATGATGATGATGATGATGATGATGATGATGATGATGATGATGATGATGATGATGATGATGATGATGATGATGATGATGATGATGATGATGATGATGATGATGATGATGATGATGATGATGATGATGATGATGATGATGATGATGATGATGATGATGATGATGATGATGATGATGATGATGATGATGATGATGATGATGATGATGATGATGATGATGATGATGATGATGATGATGATGATGATGATGATGATGATGATGATGATGATGATGATGATGATGATGATGATGATGATGATGATGATGATGATGATGATGATGATGATGATGATGATGATGATGATGATGATGATGATGATGATGATGATTTGGTGTTGATTGTGATGGTAATGTGAGTGATAAATTCAGATGGAAGGTGTTTAAATACTTTTGTTGTTGCTGACGATCACAACGTAATAATAATAATAATAATAATAATAATAATAATAATAATAATAATAATAATAATAATAATAATAATAATAATAATAATAATAATAATAATAATAATAATAATAATAATAATAATAATAATAATAATAATAATAATAATAATAATAATAATAATAATAATAATAATAATAATAATAATAATAATAATAATAATAATAATAATAATAATAATAATAATAATAATAATAATAATAATAATAATAATAATAATAATAATAATAATAATAATAATAATAATAATAATAATAATAATAATAATAATAATAATAATAATAATAATAATAATAATAATAATAATAATAATAATAATAATAATAATAATAATAATAATAATAATAATAATAATAATAATAATAATAATAATAATAATAATAATAATAATAATAATAATAATAATAATAATAATAATAATAATAATAATAATAATAATAATAATAATAATAATAATAATAATAATAATAATAATAATAATAATAATAATAATAATAATAATAATAATAATAATAATAATAATAATAATAATAATAATAATAATAATAATAATAATAATAATAATAATAATAATAATAATAATAATAATAATAATAATAATAATAATAATAATAATAATAATAATAATAATAATAATAATAATAATAATAATAATAATAATAATAATAATAATAATAATAATAATAATAATAATAATAATAATAATAATAATAATAATAATAATAATAATAATAATAATAATAATAATAATAATAATAATAATAATAATAATAATAATAATAATAATAATAATAATAATAATAATAATAATAATAATAATAATAATAATAATAATAATAATAATAATAATAATAATAATAATAATAATAATAATAATAATAATAATAATAATAATAATAATAATAATAATAATAATAATAATAATAATAATAATAATAATAATAATAATAATAATAATAATAATAATAATAATAATAATAATAATAATAATAATAATAATAATAATAATAATAATAATAATAATAATAATAATAATAATAATAATAATAATAATAATAATAATAATAATAATAATAATAATAATAATAATAATAATAATAATAATAATAATAATAATAATAATAATAATAATAATAATAATAATAATAATAATAATAATAATAATAATAATAATAATAATAATAATAATAATAATAATAATAATAATAATAATAATAATAATAATAATAATTTTGAGAATGGAGTTATTAGGAGTAGTGGAGAAAGGGAGAATGCTTATGTTGCTGTTCACGAATGTGGTCCCAATTGTTATTATAATTGTTTGCATTTAGTATTTTTTTATTCACTTACTAATCCTATTGTTTACATTTTGATCCACAATGCTGAATGGGACATCCAACTTGGGTATCTGTAAGAAGGAAGATTCTTCGAATGAATCGTTTGAATAATTGGATCCAATGGATTGGCCTATGTGATTATGAAGCAACTCTGATTGAAGTTAAGATGAATCTGTGTAGAAAGTGCTGTAATTGATGTAAATATAACACGTATAAGTGATTCATATTTGTCTTCTTGATTGTCTCACTGGTAGATAGATGGGCAAATAATTTGTGTATGGGCGGTAGACGGTAGACGTGACTGTAGTGAGTTAAGTCGTAGGTAACGCAGGCGATGATGGAGAGTGAGATTGAGTGGGTCACGTTAAACAGTCGGTGATTGAATTATGTAGATTTCGCGTGAGAATACATAAAGTGAGCTGCGGCACACATAACTAGTTGATGCCAGTAAGTGTACAAATTACGCATAGTGAAATGCATACACCGACAAAGTACGTGTTGAATTAGTTGGTGTCAGTTTAAGTAGTAAGTACAGCGAACCGAAGTCTACTGTTTGGGTCAGCACTATTACTGTAGCATTGGTTGGGGACACTGCGCGACATGGATCAAAACCGATGACGATGACTATGTTCGTGTCAATGTATCCGTTTGTTTGAACCGTGTGTATAAAATTACCTTATATTGCATAATAATAATAATAATAATAATAATAATAATAATAATAATAATAATAATAATAATAATAATAATAATAATAATAATAATAATAATAATAATAATAATAATAATAATAATAATAATAATAATAATAATAATAATAATAATAATAATAATAATAATAATAATAATAATAATAATAATAATAATAATAATAATAATAATAATAATAATAATAATAATAATAATAATAATAATAATAATAATAATAATAATAATAATAATAATAATAATAATAATAATAATAATAATAATAATAATAATAATAATAATAATAATAATAATAATAATAATAATAATAATAATAATAATAATAATAATAATAATAATAATAATAATAATAATAATAATAATAATAATAATAATAATAATAATAATAATAATAATAATAATAATAATAATAATAATAATAATAATAATAATAATAATAATAATAATAATAATAATAATAATAATAATAATAATAATAATAATAATAATAATAATAATAATTTTGAGAATGGAGTTATTAGGAGTAGTGGAGAAAGGGAGAATGCTTATGTTGCTGTTCACGAATGTGGTCCCAATTGTTATTATAATTGTTTGCATTTAGTATTTTTTTATTCACTTACTAATCCTATTGTTTACATTTTGATCCACAATGCTGAATGGGACATCCAACTTGGGTATCTGTAAGAAGGAAGATTCTTCGAATGAATCGTTTGAATAATTGGATCCAATGGATTGGCCTATGTGATTATGAAGCAACTCTGATTGAAGTTAAGATGAATCTGTGTAGAAAGTGCTGTAATTGATGTAAATATAACACGTATAAGTGATTCATATTTGTCTTCTTGATTGTCTCACTGGTAGATAGATGGGCAAATAATTTGTGTATGGGCGGTAGACGGTAGACGTGACTGTAGTGAGTTAAGTCGTAGGTAACGCAGGCGATGATGGAGAGTGAGATTGAGTGGGTCACGTTAAACAGTCGGTGATTGAATTATGTAGATTTTTGATTGGTTTACTGTGTGGTTTGATTTTGTGCATATGTAAAAGCATGATTAAAATACAATACATTTCCGGTTCCCGATCCGTTTTCGATTCTGGTTCTTCTATTTTCGGCTTGGGGTTGAATGGGCATAGGGTGGTCGCGCATTATAACTAGGCACACATTATTAGCGATAACTACAGCCAACCAAATTTTCGTTGCGTCATATTAGTTGGCGACATAACACGTTCGTTC
>JALJAT010000274.1:20000-24682 GCA_034768735.1 Schistosoma mekongi | reverse complement strand
ACCAAAGAACACGCTGCGTCGAGAATTGGAAGCAGACATTAAAAGGATGAGCAGCAACTGGAAACAATTGGAAAGGATTGCCCAGGACAGAGTTAAATGGCGAACACTGGTGATCGGCCTATGCTCCTCAGCGAGGAGTAACGGGCATAAGTAAGTAAGTAAGTGAGACAATGATAGTGAACTGAAGTAACACATACACAACTAATAAACTGTAGTTCATGAATGAGAAATGACATATTAACAGTCGATAAAAAAAGGGGAGGATGAAGCAAGAGAGATGTAATAATAATAATAATAATAATAATAATAATATAATAATAATAATAATAATAATAATAACAAAGCGTTACTTTAAGTATGACTAAATTAGTTGGAGGCAACAATTCCGAAAGATAGGTATCCTTCCTGAATCCAAATACAACATCTGACATTACGGGAACTAAATTTCTTAAATAGGCTTCAAATATCGAAGTTGGTCTTTAAAAGTTAACACTATTTATGATGTAATTTGTAAATGTAGTCGGTAAACAAATACCAATTGAATGCGTGATTGTTTGGTAAATTAAATAAGGGGAGTAGTGACGACAGAAAATTTGCGAAAGACGTCTTTCTACCATTAAAAGATGGATTTGCAAATAATATATTCTTGTACTCTGAAAATATTCTTTCGGAATATGCTACAGTCGATGGTTGATATGCTATTATGTAGTGAGCTGCATTTCGCTGATCTGGGTAGTGCCCCGATCGCATGCTGTTGCTTGGTCACGGTCTTGGTTACGATCAGGGCAGTGGTCCGTCGGAGTAGGGTTGTGCAACCTTTCAGCCGTGTCTGTGTTTTGTTAAAAAACAGGTTTAAGATAGGTATGGTATTGTATCTTATGACTGTTGGCAGCTCGGATGCCTTTAAACGGGTGCCGGAGGCGGACGGCATCTTTACTTTGAACAAATTTGAGTGCTCAAAGCAGGCCTATGCGCCTGAAAATTCTTGCATGGAATAATGAAATAGGACTTCGGTTCTATTTTGTGGTTTTCGGATCCGAAGTAATGGTTAAGAGGGACAGACGGGGGCATTGTATGGCGGTGTTAGAGGTGAAATTCTGGGATCGCCGCCAGACAAACTACAGCGAAAGCATTTGCCAAGAATGTTTCATGATCAGGAGCGAAAGTCAGAGTTTCGAAGACGATCAGATACCGTCGTAGTTCTGACCATAAACGATGCCAACTGACGATCCGCGTTGGTTCTATAATTGACATCGCGGGCAGTCCCCGGGAAACTTTAAGTCTTTGGGCTCCGGGGGAGTATGGTTGCAAAGCTGAAACTTAAAGGAATTGACGGAAGGGCACCACCAGGAGTGGAGCCTGCGGTTTAATTCGACTCAACACGGGGAAAACTCACCCGGCCCGGACACTGTGAGGATTGACAGATTGAAAGCTCTTCTTGATTCGGTGGTTGGTGGTGCATGGCCGTTCTTAGTTGGTGGAGCGATTTGTCTGGTTAATTCCGATAACGAACGAGACTTTAACCTACTAAATAGTAGACTGGTCCTCTGTGCTCGTTAGGGCGCGGCTTCTACTGCTTCTTTATGGAGTAGTGTGGTCGTGATCCGACGGGTGCGGTGCCAGTTTTTACTTCTTAGAGGGACAAGCGGCACACTTAAGTCGCACGAAATTGAGCAATAACAGGTCTGTGATGCCCTTAGATGTCGGGGCCACACGTGCGCTACAATGACGGTGCCAGCGAGCCTGGAAACCTGGCCCGAAAGGGTTGGGCAAACTGTTTCATCACCGTCGTGACTGGGATCGGGGCTTGCAATTATTCCCCGTGAACGAGGAATTCCTGGTAAGTGCAAGTCATAAGCTTGCGCTGATTACGTCCCTGCCCTTTGTACACACCGCCCGTCGTATACCGATTGAATGGTTTAGTGAGGTCGTTGGATTGGTGTCGTTGAAGTGGCTTTACCGCCGCTCGACTGATATCGAGAAGACGACCTAATTTGACTATTTAGAGGAAGTAAAAGTCGTAACAAGGTTTCCGTAGGTGAACCTGCGGAAGGATCATTAACAGACCCTATAAACAAAAATCTGAAGCCATGGATCTGTACTTGCGTAAACTATCGGCCTTCACAGTTTGTGGAGGTGACAGGGTTTGCTTCTTTGAGTGCAGTTGAAGTGGATGTAATAATATAAATGTGAAACCATGGATCTGTGCTTGCGTAAACTATCGGCCTTCACAGTATGTGGAGGTGACAGGGTTTGCTTCTTTGAGTGCAGTTGAAGTGGATGTAATAATATAAATGTGAAACCATGGATCTGTGCTTGCGTAAACTATCGGCCTTCACAGTATGTGGAGGTGACAGGGTTTGCTTCTTTGAGTGCAGTTGAAGTGGATGTAATAATATAAATGTGAAACCATGGATCTGTGCTTGCGTAAACTATCGGCCTTTACAGTATGTGGAGGTGACAGGGTTTGCTTCTTTGAGTGCAGTTGAAGTGGATGTAATAATATAAATGTGAAACCATGGATCTGTGCTTGCGTAAACTATCGGCCTTCACAGTATGTGGAGGTGACAGGGTTTGCTTCTTTGAGTGCAGTTGAAGTGGATGTAATAATATAAATGTGAAACCATGGATCTGTGCTTGCGTAAACTATCGGCCTTCACAGTATGTGGAGGTGACAGGGTTTGCTTCTTTGAGTGCAGTTGAAGTGGATGTAATAATATAAATGTGAAACCATGGATCTGTGCTTGCGTAAACTATCGGCCTTCACAGTATGTGGAGGTGACAGGGTTTGCTTCTTTGAGTGCAGTTGAAGTGGATGTAATAATATAAATGTGAAACCATGGATCTGTGCTTGCGTAAACTATCGGCCTTCACAGTATGTGGAGGTGACAGGGTTTGCTGCCTGGCATGCACCTGGCCTTGTGCTGGACTGCATGTACGCTGGCTTAGCGGTAAATATCCTAGGCTGCAGCGATAACCATTAGTTCTATGCACTACACTGTGTATAGGGTTATTGGTGTACAACTTTGAGCGGTGGATCACTCGGCTCGTGTGTCGATGAAGAGTGCAGCCAACTGTGTGAATTAATGTGAACTGCATACTGCTTTGAACATCGACATCTTGAACGCATATTGCGGCTACGGGATATCCTGTGGCCACGCCTGTCCGAGGGTCGGCTTTTCATCTATCACGACGCACATTAAGTCGTGGATTGGCCGAGTGCCTGCCGGCATATATTTGATGCGCTCGTGTATCAACGCGGGTTGCTGCTGGTCAAAGGCTCCGTCCGAAAAATCCGATCACAGCCTAGTCCGGTCTAGATAACCAGATTGAGATGCTGCAGTGGGTTGTGCTCGAGTCGTGGCTTAATGATAATACTTTTATACATGCTCGAGAAGAACGCACCTACTGTACGCTAAGCTAATCACTTAATCATGGCTCTATGATTCGGTCTATGGTTTGTATCGAGAGTGTGTGCTTTGTACACATACAAGTATAATGCTAATTGACCCTGACCTCGGATCAGACGTGATTACCCGCTGAACTTAAGCATATCACTAAGCGGAGGAAAAGAAACTAACAAGGATTCCCCTAGTAACTGCGAGTGAACAGGGATTAGCCCAACACCGAAGCCTACGGTCACTTGATCGTAAGGCAATGTGGTGTTTAGGTTGGCTTCAGGCATTACTGCTCTACCCCAAGTCCAGCATTGAGTACGGCTTACCGTCCTGGCCCATAGAGGGTGAAAGGCCCGTGGGGGTGGAGACCATGTATGACAGTTTTGCTCTGAGCTACCCTTGGAGTCGGGTTGTTTGTGAATGCAGCCCAAAGTGGGTGGTAGACTCCATCCAAGGCTAAATACTTACACGAGTCCGATAGCAAACAAGTACCGTGAGGGAAAGTTGAAAAGTACTTTGAAGAGAGAGTAAACAGTGCGTGAAACCGTTCAAAGGTAAACGGGTGGAGTTGAACTGCAAGCTCTGGGGATTCAGCTGATGAGTATGATTTGTGCTTGGGCATACTGGCCGCCTTCAGTGTCTGTTTGTAATAGCAGATGCCTACCTTTTATAATGGGGTGGGTATGTGTAGACGTTTTTATACGGCGCACGCATTGGAGGTGTGAGGGTCTGCTTGTCAGTGCACTTTCTCAGAGTATTCACCACGACCGGCATTGCTGCCTCTCTACTATGGCCAAACTGATCAGGTTTGACTATTAATGTTGAGCTTGGTTGGGTCGGCAGGTGGCTCTTTGGTTCGTGATTAATCATTATGGATCATTAGTGTTACTAACCGGCTGTAGTGGAGTTGTGTAGTGTGTCGGAGATGGCGGCTTTGCATGCGTACTTTGTCTTTCGGGCATTGGTGAGTCTGGTCAGTTTGTTACTAGCTTCGGCTGGTCTGCTGATGGCTTGCTTTTGTCACGTTGGCAGTTGCGTATGTGAGCTTTTGAATGGGCCAATAGTCTGTGGTGTAGTGTAGACGATCCACCTGACCCGTCTTGAAACACGGACCAAGGAGTTTAACATGTGCGCGAGTCATTGGGTGTTACGAAACCCAAAGGCGAAGTGAAGGTAAAGGTTCGGCTTTCAGTCCGGACTGAGGTGAGATCCTGTTGCCTTGCTCATACTTTCCAAGTTGCGAGCAGCGGGCGCATCACCGGCCCGTCCCATGACGTAGACATG
>JALJAT010000274.1:10000-15000 GCA_034768735.1 Schistosoma mekongi | reverse complement strand
CGCTACACAATGATACTAAACATATGAATGCACAGTCTAAGGAAATGGGAGAAATTGCAAAAAATGTGTCCGCGGACTACACCTAGTCTTGCTCGCCATGTTATATAGGGATACTACCCCTAACTCAGGTCTCAAAATGTCGAAAAAATGAAAATCTCCCAAATGAACTGTAATCGCTTGGGACGTTGTGATAATGATATTTCGGCATGAGACTATGGGTTTTAAGCATGTTTGGGCCATTTTGCTTGAAGCTAGGCCGCCTTGCTTATCACCCTATACTAAGTGCTGGTAGCCATATAAGCGATATTGGTATATGGAGCTGAAGGTTTCTATGCAACCGGAGGCTCACTATGAATTCAGTGAATGGCTTGGCATTGTCTTGGTAGATTCTGCTGGTCATTTACGCGTGCAGTAATGGTTTGCTGGGTAGACGATTTCATTGATCTTGGTGGTTGCCTACTGGCGTTCACAAGGGCCTAGTGTCATTGGAGCGTTCAGAAAGTGCGCATATCTCCATTGCTGATGGTGGTATCTAGTTTGACAGTCTTGTAAGCGGGATGGGTCAGAATTGGCCTGTCCATGCTGTGCATAGTTGATTGACGCGATCACGATTGGTCGGAAGCAAAATAGTAAAGTGGTGTCAAACCGCTATTATTATAATGGTGCAAATGGTCCACCAGGGTTCTTGGTACCTGCGTGGTTGTGCCACAGGAAAGGGCTGTATTGCGTCGCTAGTGTTCAGGTTGTAGAGAGCCTGGTCACTGTGGTGTTGATCAGTTGACCTCCTGAAAAACCAATTTGATTGAAGTTACCCTCATATAGCAGGGTATATTGATAATTGTGTGTGAATAAACTGGTTGATCCTGCCAGTAGTCATATGCTTGTCTCAGAGATTAAGCCATGCATGTCTAAGTACATACCTTAAAACGGTGAAACCGCGAATGGCTCATTAAATCAGCTATGGTTCCTTAGATCGTAAACGCTACATGGATAACTGTAGTAATTCTAGAGCTAATACATGCCTTGAATCCCTGACCCGCAAGGGGACGGGTGCATTTATTAGAACAGAACCAACCGGGTGCGGCTTATGCTGTGCCTGTTACATTCTGTGATGACTCTGGATAACTTTACTGATCGCAGTCGGCCAATTGTGTGTCGGCGACGGATCTTTCAAATGTCTGCCCTATCAATTTGTTGGTAGGTGATTTGCCTACCATGATGATAACGGGTAACGGGGAATCAGGGTTCGATTCCGGAGAGGGAGCCTGAGAAATGGCTACCACATCCAAGGACGGCAGCAGGCGCGAAAATTACCCACTCCCGGCACGGGGAGGTAGTGACGAAAAATACGGATACGGGACTCAATTGAGGCTCCGTAATTCGAATGAGTACAATTTAAATCCTTTAACGAGGACCAATTGGAGGGCAAGTCTGGTGCCAGCAGCCGCGGTAACTCCAGCTCCAAAAGCGTATATTAAAGTTGCTGCAGTTAAAAAGCTCGTAGTTGGATCTGGGTAGTGCGATCGCATGCTGTTGCTTGTTCACGGTCTTGGTTACGATCAGGGCAGTGGTCAGCTCGGCGTAGTGGTTGTGCAACCTTTCAGCCGTGTCTGTGTTTTGTTAAAAACAGGTGTTGATAGGTTAATGAGTATTGTATCTTATTGACCTGTTGGCATGCTTTCGGATGCCTTTAAACGGGTGCCGGAGGCGGACGGCATCTTTACTTTGAACAAATTTGAGTGCTCAAAGCAGGCCTATGCGCCTGAAAATTCTTGCATGGAATAATGAAATAGGACTTCGGTTCTATTTTGTTGGTTTTCGGATCCGAAGTAATGGTTAAGAGGGACAGACGGGGGCATTTGTATGGCGGTGTTAGAGGTGAAATTCTGGGATCGCCGCCAGACAAACTACAGCGAAAGCATTTGCCAAGAATGTTTTCATTGATCAGGAGCGAAAGTCAGAGTTTCGAAGACGATCAGATACCGTCGTAGTTCTGACCATAAACGATGCCAACTGACGATCCGCGTTGGTTCTATAATTGACATCGCGGGCAGTCCCCGGGAAACCTTTAAGTCTTTGGGCTCCGGGGGGAGTATGGTTGCAAAGCTGAAACTTAAAGGAATTGACGGAAGGGCACCACCAGGAGTGGAGCCTGCGGTTTAATTCGACTCAACACGGGAAAACTCACCCGGCCCGGACACTGTGAGGATTGACAGATTGAAAGCTCTTTCTTGATTCGGTGGTTGGTGGTGCATGGCCGTTCTTAGTTGGTGGAGCGATTTGTCTGGTTAATTCCGATAACGAACGAGACTTTAACCTACTAAATAGTAGACTGGTCCTCTGTGCTCGTTTAGGGCGCGGCTTCTACTGCTTCTTTATGGAGTAGTGTGGTCGTGATCCGACGGGTGCGGTGCCAGTTTTTACTTCTTAGAGGGACAAGCGGCACACTTAAGTCGCACGAAATTGAGCAATAACAGGTCTGTGATGCCCTTAGATGTCCGGGGCCACACGTGCGCTACAATGACGGTGCCAGCGAGCCTGGAAACCTGGCCCGAAAGGGTTGGGCAAACTGTTTCATCACCGTCGTGACTGGGATCGGGGCTTGCAATTATTCCCCGTGAACGAGGAATTCCTGGTAAGTGCAAGTCATAAGCTTGCGCTGATTACGTCCCTGCCCTTTGTACACACCGCCCGTCGCTACTACCGATTGAATGGTTTAGTGAGGTCGTTGGATTGGTGTCGTTGAAGTGGCTTTACCGCCGCTCGACTGATATCGAGAAGACGACCTAATTTGACTATTTAGAGGAAGTAAAAGTCGTAACAAGGTTTCCGTAGGTGAACCTGCGGAAGGATCATTAACAGACCCTATAAACAAAAATCTGAAGCCATGGATCTGTACTTGCGTAAACTATCGGCCTTCACAGTTTGTGGAGGTGACAGGGTTTGCTTCTTTGAGTGCAGTTGAAGTGGATGTAATAATATAAATGTGAAACCATGGATCTGTGCTTGCGTAAACTATCGGCCTTCACAGTATGTGGAGGTGACAGGGTTTGCTTCTTTGAGTGCAGTTGAAGTGGATGTAATAATATAAATGTGAAACCATGGATCTGTGCTTGCGTAAACTATCGGCCTTTACAGTATGTGGAGGTGACAGGGTTTGCTTCTTTGAGTGCAGTTGAAGTGGGTTGATTATTACAAATTTTATTACCTGACCGGGGTATCTGTCCTGTCTTATGCTCTGATGGTGTTCTCGTGACTTTCGGGTTGCCTGATCTGCCAAGGGTGATGGGATAGTACATGACGTGATTGTTGTGTGCAAGGTTCAAAGAGGGTTGTATGTTACGTGTGCATGCACCCCGCCCCGTTTATGTTCCTTTCCAAACATTTTACACTGTTGAAGCGATCCGGTTTGGCTTGCCAATCACGGGTTTGCTGCCTGGCATGCACCTGGCCTTGTGCTGGACTGCATGTACGCTGGCTTAGCGGTAAATATCCTAGGCTGCAGCGATAACCATTAGTTCTATGCACTACACTGTGTATAGGGTTATTGGTGTACAACTTTGAGCGGTGGATCACTCGGCTCGTGTGTCGATGAAGAGTGCAGCCAACTGTGTGAATTAATGTGAACTGCATACTGCTTTGAACATCGACATCTTGAACGCATATTGCGGCTACGGGATATCCTGTGGCCACGCCTGTCCGAGGGTCGGCTTTTCATCTATCACGACGCACATTAAGTCGTGGATTGGCCGAGTGCCTGCCGGCATATATTTGATGCGCTCGTGTATCAACGCGGGTTGCTGCTGGTCAAAGGCTCCGTCCGAAAAATCCGATCACAGCCTAGTCCGGTCTAGATAACCAGATTGAGATGCTGCAGTGGGTTGTGCTCGAGTCGTGGCTTAATGATAATACTTTTATACATGCTCGAGAAGAACGCACCTACTGTACGCTAAGCTAATCACTTAATCATGGCTCTATGATTCGGTCTATGGTTTGTATCGAGAGTGTGTGCTTTGTACACATACAAGTATAATGCTAATTGACCCTGACCTCGGATCAGACGTGATTACCCGCTGAACTTAAGCATATCACTAAGCGGAGGAAAAGAAACTAACAAGGATTCCCCTAGTAACTGCGAGTGAACAGGGATTAGCCCAACACCGAAGCCTACGGTCACTTGATCGTAAGGCAATGTGGTGTTTAGGTTGGCTTCAGGCATTACTGCTCTACCCCAAGTCCAGCATTGAGTACGGCTTACCGTCCTGGCCCATAGAGGGTGAAAGGCCCGTGGGGGTGGAGACCATGTATGACAGTTTTGCTCTGAGCTACCCTTGGAGTCGGGTTGTTTGTGAATGCAGCCCAAAGTGGGTGGTAGACTCCATCCAAGGCTAAATACTTACACGAGTCCGATAGCAAACAAGTACCGTGAGGGAAAGTTGAAAAGTACTTTGAAGAGAGAGTAAACAGTGCGTGAAACCGTTCAAAGGTAAACGGGTGGAGTTGAACTGCAAGCTCTGGGGATTCAGCTGATGAGTATGATTTGTGCTTGGGCATACTGGCCGCCTTCAGTGTCTGTTTGTAATAGCAGATGCCTACCTTTTATAATGGGGTGGGTATGTGTAGACGTTTTTATACGGCGCACGCATTGGAGGTGTGAGGGTCTGCTTGTCAGTGCACTTTCTCAGAGTATTCACCACGACCGGCATTGCTGCCTCTCTACTATGGCCAAACTGATCAGGTTTGACTATTAATGTTGAGCTTGGTTGGGTCGGCAGGTGGCTCTTTGGTTCGTGATTAATCATTATGGATCATTAGTGTTACTAACCGGCTGTAGTGGAGTTGTGTAGTGTGTCGGAGATGGCGGCTTTGCATGCGTACTTTGTCTTTCGGGCATTGGTGAGTCTGGTCAGTTTGTTACTAGCTTCGGCTGGTCTGCTGATGGCTTGCTTTTGTCACGTTGGCAGTTGCGTATGTGAGCTTTTGAATGGGCCAATAGTCTG
>JALJAT010000274.1:0-2500 GCA_034768735.1 Schistosoma mekongi | reverse complement strand
CGGGTGCGGTGCCAGTTTTTACTTCTTAGAGGGACAAGCGGCACACTTAAGTCGCACGAAATTGAGCAATAACAGGTTCTGTGATGCCCTTAGATGTCCGGGCCACACGTGCGCTACAATGACGGTGCCAGCGAGCCTGGAACCCTGGCCCGAAAGGGTTGGGCAAAACTGTTCATCACCGTCGTGACTGGGATCGGGGCTTGCAAGATTCCCTCGTGAACGAGGAATTCCTGGTAAGTGCAAGTTCATAAGCTTGCGCTGATTACGTCCCTGCCCTTTGTACACACCGCCCGTCGCTACTACCGATTGAATGGTTTAGTGAGGTCGTTGGATTGGTGTCGTTGAAGTGGCTTTACCGCCGCTCGACTGATATCGAGAAGACGACCTAATTTGACTATTTAGAGGAAGTAAAAGTCGTAACAAGGTTCCGTAGGTGAACCTGCGGAAGGATCATTAACAGAACCCTATAAACAAAAATCTGAAGCCATGGATCTGTGCTTGCGTAAACTATCGGCCTTCACAGTTTGTGGAGGTGACAGGGTTTGCTTCTTTGAGTGCAGTTGAAGTGGATGTAATAATATAAATGTGAAACCATGGATCTGTGCTTGCGTAAACTATCGGCCTTCACAGTATGTGGAGGTGACAGGGTTTGCTTCTTTGAGTGCAGTTGAAGTGGATGTAATAATATAAATGTGAAGCCATGGATCTGTGCTTGCGTAAACTATCGGCCTTCACAGTTTGTGGAGGTGACAGGGTTTGCTTCTTTGAGTGCAGTTGAAGTGGGTTGATTATTACAATTTTATTACCTGACCGGGGTATCTGTCCTGTTTATGCTCTGATGGTGTTCTCGTGACTTTCGGGTTGCCTGATCTGCCAAGGGTGATGGGATAGTACATGACGTGATTGTTGTGTGCAAGGTTCAAAGAGGGTTGTATGTTACGTGTGCATGCACCCCGCCCCGTTTATGTTCCTTTCCAAACATTTTACACTGTTGAAGCGATCCGGTTTGGCTTGCCAATCACGGGTTTGCTGCCTGGCATGCACCTGGCCTTGTGCTGGACTGCATGTACGGCGGCGTAGCGGTACATATCCTAAGGCTGCAGCGATACCCATTAGTTCTATGCAACTACACTGTGTATAGGGTTATTGGTGTACAACTTTGAGCGGTGGATCACTCGGCTCGTGTGTCGATGAAGAGTGCAGCACCTGCTTGTGAATGGACTGGGAAACGGCATAATGCTTGAACATCGGACATCTTGAACGCATATTGCGGCTACGGGATATCCTGTGGCCACGCCTGTCCGAGGGCGGCTTTTCATCTATCACGACGCACATTAAGTCGTGGATTGGCCGAGTGCCTGCCGGCAATAGTTTGATGCGCTCGTGTATCAACGCGGGTTGCTGCTGGTCAAAGGCTCCGTCCGAAAATCCGATCACAGCCTAGTCCGGTCTAGATAACCAGATTGAGATGTGCAGTGGTGGGTTGTGCTCGAGTCGTGGCTTAATGATAATACTTTTATACATGCTCGAGAAGAACGCACCTACTGTACGCTACGCTAATCACTTAATCATGGCTCTATGATTCGGTCTATGGTTTGTATCGAGAGTGTGTGCTTTGTACACATACAAGTATAATGCTAATTGACCCTGACCTCGGATCAGACGTGATTACCCGCTGAACTTAAGCATATCACTAAGCGGAGGAAAAGAACTAACTAAGGATTCCCCGAGTAATGAGAGTGAACAGGGAGTAGCACCACCGAAGACACGGTCACTTGATTAGTAAGGCAATGTGGTGTTTAGGTTGGCTTCAGGCATTACTGCTCTACCCCAAGTCCAGCATTGAGTACGGCTTACCGTCCTGGCCCATAGAGGGTGAAAGGCCCGTGGGGGTGGAGACCATGTATGACAGTTTGCTCTGAGTACCCTTGGAGTCGGTTGTTTGTGAATGCAGCCCAAAGTGGGTGGTAGACTCCATCCAAGGCTAAATACTACACGAGTCCGATAGCAAACAAGTACCGTGAGGGAAAGTGAAAATGACTTTGAAGAGAGAGTACACAGTGCGGTGAAACGTTCAAAGGTAAACGGGTGGAGTTGAACTGCAAGCTCTGGGGATTCAGCTGATGAGTATATTGCTTGGGCATACTGGCCGCCTTCAGTGTCTGTTGTAATAGCAGATATGCTACATTTATAATGGGAGGGGTAGGTGTTAGCGTTTTATACGGCGCACGCATTGGAGGTGTGAGGGTATGCTTGTCGTGTGCACTTTCTCAGAGTATTCACCACGACCGCATTGCTGCCTCTCTTACTATGGCCAAACTGATCAGGTTTGATAGTTATGTGAGTGGTTGGGTCGGCAGGTGTCTTTGGTTCGTGATTAATCATTATGGATCATTAGTGTTACTAACCGGCTGTAGTGGAGTTGTGTAGTGTGTCGGAGATGGCGGCTTTGCATGGTACTTGTCTTTCGGCATTGGTGAGTTATGGTCAGTTTGTTATT
>JALJAT010000273.1:7500-15000 GCA_034768735.1 Schistosoma mekongi | reverse complement strand
TGAGCAAGGCAACAGGATCTCACCTCAGTCCGGACTGAAAGCCGAACCTTTACCTTCACTTCGCCTTTGGGTTTCGTAACACCCAATGACTCGCGCACATGTTAAACTCCTTGGTCCGTGTTTCAAGACGGGTCAGGTGGATCGTCTACCACTACACCACAGACTATTGGCCCATTCAAAAGCTCACATACGCAACTGCCAACGTGACAAAAGCAAGCCATCAGCAGACCAGCCGAAGCTAGTAACAAACTGACCAGACTCACCAATGCCCGAAAGACAAAGTACGCATGCAAAGCCGCCATCTCCGGACAAGCCGATTCCAGGGGGTGGATGCACTCCTAACAAAGAAAAGAGAACTCTTCCCAGAACTCTCGCCGACATCTCCGAGGTCGGTTGCGTTACCGCGCTGGGTGCATGCCGAACAAAAAATGCCCGAAACATACACCAATCTCCGTGGACAGGGTCGGGAATATTAACCCGATTCCCTTTCGTTACAGGGGGCTGCGATCTACAACTTTGTACTTTGATGCAGTAATACTGAACAAAGCCCGTAAAACGGACAATGTCAGGCACCCCGTCTCTGTTCCGATTTACCGGATCACTTAGGACCGCCTGACCCATGGTCAACTGCTGTTCCCATGGAACCCTTCTCCACCTCGGCCTTCAAGGTTCTCACTTGAATATTTGCTACTACCACCAAGATCTGCGCCTGTGGTTGCTTCACCTAGGCTTACGCCTGAGGCTTCCCGCTAGCCACAGCGACCCTCCTACTCGTTGCCATTACTCCATGCCTGGACCAAGTGCAGCTTGCCCTCACACAGCATAGGCCCAGCTTACAGCAACGGTCCGGTATAGGTCCAACGCTCGAGCGCCATCCATTTTCAGGGCTGGTTGATTCGGCAGGTGAGTTGTTACACACTCCTTAGCGGTTTCCGACTTCCATGGCCACCGTCCTGCTGTCTGGACCAACCAACACCTTTTGTGGTATCTCATGAGCGTCACGTTAGGCACCTTAACCGAACGTTTGGTTCATCCCACAGCGCCAGTTCTGCTTACCAAAAATGGCCCACTTGGCACTCACATTCAATGCAAAACTCCACTTAAGCGAGTTAAGCTTCTCACCCATTTAAAGTTTGAGAATAGGTTGAGGATGCTTTATCCCCAATGCCTCTAATCATTCGCTTTACCGGATAAAACTGTTTTATTTCCCAGAATGCCAGCTATCCTGAGGGAAACTTCGGAGGGAACCAGCTACTAGATGGTTCGATTAGTCTTTCGCCCCTATACTCACGTTATACGATCGATTTGCACGTCAGAATCGCTACGGTCCTCCACCAGAGTTTCCTCTGGCTTCAACCTTCGCAAGCATAGTTCACCATCTTTCGGGTCTCAACGTGTACGCTCTTGCTCCGCCCCGACGGTGCACGCAACACATGGTCGCATGTCTACGTCATGGGACGGGCCGGTGATGCGCCCGCTGCTCGCAACTTGGAAAGTATGAGCAAGGCAACAGGATCTCACCTCAGTCCGGACTGAAAGCCGAACCTTTACCTTCACTTCGCCTTTGGGTTTCGTAACACCCAATGACTCGCGCACATGTTAAACTCCTTGGTCCGTGTTTCAAGACGGGTCAGGTGGATCGTCTACCACTACACCACAGACTATTGGCCCATTCAAAAGCTCACATACGCAACTGCCAACGTGACAAAAGCAAGCCATCAGCAGACCAGCCGAAGCTAGTAACAAACTGACCAGACTCACCAATGCCCGAAAGACAAAGTACGCATGCAAAGCCGCCATCTCCGACACACTACACAACTCCACTACAGCCGGTTAGTAACACTAATGATCCATAATGATTAATCACGAACCAAAGAGCCACCTGCCGACCCAACCAAGCTCAACATTAATAGTCAAACCTGATCAGTTTGGCCATAGTAGAGAGGCAGCAATGCCGGTCGTGGTGAATACTCTGAGAAAGTGCACTGACAAGCAGACCCTCACACCTCCAATGCGTGCGCCGTATAAAAACGTCTACACATACCCACCCCATTATAAAAGGTAGGCATCTGCTATTACAAACAGACACTGAAGGCGGCCAGTATGCCCAAGCACAAATCATACTCATCAGCTGAATCCCCAGAGCTTGCAGTTCAACTCCACCCGTTTACCTTTGAACGGTTTCACGCACTGTTTACTCTCTCTTCAAAGTACTTTTCAACTTTCCCTCACGGTACTTGTTTGCTATCGGACTCGTGTAAGTATTTAGCCTTGGATGGAGTCTACCACCCACTTTGGGCTGCATTCACAAACAACCCGACTCCAAGGGTAGCTCAGAGCAAAACTGTCATACATGGTCTCCACCCCCACGGGCCTTTCACCCTCTATGGGCCAGGACGGTAAGCCGTACTCAATGCTGGACTTGGGGTAGAGCAGTAATGCCTGAAGCCAACCTAAACACCACATTGCCTTACGATCAAGTGACCGTAGGCTTCGGTGTTGGGCTAATCCCTGTTCACTCGCAGTTACTAGGGGAATCCTTGTTAGTTTCTTTTCCTCCGCTTAGTGATATGCTTAAGTTCAGCGGGTAATCACGTCTGATCCGAGGTCAGGGTCAATTAGCATTATACTTGTATGTGTACAAAGCACACACTCTCGATACAAACCATAGACCGAATCATAGAGCCATGATTAAGTGATTAGCTTAGCGTACAGTAGGTGCGTTCTTCTCGAGCATGTATAAAAGTATTATCATTAAGCCACGACTCGAGCACAACCCACTGCAGCATCTCAATCTGGTTATCTAGACCGGACTAGGCTGTGATCGGATTTTTCGGACGGAGCCTTTGACCAGCAGCAACCCGCGTTGATACACGAGCGCATCAAATATATGCCGGCAGGCACTCGGCCAATCCACGACTTAATGTGCGTCGTGATAGATGAAAAGCCGACCCTCGGACAGGCGTGGCCACAGGATATCCCGTAGCCGCAATATGCGTTCAAGATGTCGATGTTCAAAGCAGTATGCAGTTCACATTAATTCACACAGTTGGCTGCACTCTTCATCGACACACGAGCCGAGTGATCCACCGCTCAAAGTTGTACACCAATAACCCTATACACAGTGTAGTGCATAGAACTAATGGTTATCGCTGCAGCCTAGGATATTTACCGCTAAGCCAGCGTACATGCAGTCCAGCACAAGGCCAGGTGCATGCCAGGCAGCAAACCCGTGATTGGCAAGCCAAACCGGATCGCTTCAACAGTGTAAAATGTTTGGAAAGGAACATAAACGGGGCGGGGTGCATGCACACGTAACATACAACCCTCTTTGAACCTTGCACACAACAATCACGTCATGTACTATCCCATCACCCTTGGCAGATCAGGCAACCCGAAAGTCACGAGAACACCATCAGAGCATAAGACAGGACAGATACCCCGGTCAGGTAATAAAATTTGTAATAATCAACCCACTTCAACTGCACTCAAGAAGCAAACCCTGTCACCTCCACAAACTGTGAAGGCCGATAGTTTACGCAAGCACAGATCCATGGTTTCACATTTATATTATTACATCCACTTCAACTGCACTCAAAGAAGCAAACCCTGTCACCTCCACATACTGTGAAGGCCGATAGTTTACGCAAGCACAGATCCATGGTTTCACATTTATATTATTACATCCACTTCAACTGCACTCAAAGAAGCAAACCCTGTCACCTCCACATACTGTGAAGGCCGATAGTTTACGCAAGCACAGATCCATGGTTTCACATTTATATTATTACATCCACTTCAACTGCACTCAAGAAGCAAACCCTGTCACCTCCACATACTGTAAAGGCCGATAGTTTACGCAAGCACAGATCCATGGTTTCACATTTATATTATTACATCCACTTCAACTGCACTCAAGAAGCAAACCCTGTCACCTCCACATACTGTGAAGGCCGATAGTTTACGCAAGCACAGATCCATGGTTTCACATTTATATTATTACATCCACTTCAACTGCACTCAAGAAGCAAACCCTGTCACCTCCACATACTGTGAAGGCCGATAGTTTACGCAAGCACAGATCCATGGTTTCACATTTATATTATTACATCCACTTCAACTGCACTCAAGAAGCAAACCCTGTCACCTCCACAAACTGTGAAGGCCGATAGTTTACGCAAGCACAGATCCATGGTTTCACATTTATATTATTACATCCACTTCAACTGCACTCAAAGAAGCAAACCCTGTCACCTCCACATACTGTAAAGGCCGATAGTTTACGCAAGCACAGATCCATGGTTTCACATTTATATTATTACATCCACTTCAACTGCACTCAAAGAAGCAAACCCTGTCACCTCCACATACTGTGAAGGCCGATAGTTTACGCAAGCACAGATCCATGGTTTCACATTTATATTATTACATCCACTTCAACTGCACTCAAAGAAGCAAACCCTGTCACCTCCACATACTGTGAAGGCCGATAGTTTACGCAAGCACAGATCCATGGTTTCACATTTATATTATTACATCCACTTCAACTGCACTCAAAGAAGCAAACCCTGTCACCTCCACATACTGTGAAGGCCGATAGTTTACGCAAGCACAGATCCATGGTTTCACATTTATATTATTACATCCACTTCAACTGCACTCAAAGAAGCAAACCCTGTCACCTCCACATACTGTGAAGGCCGATAGTTTACGCAAGCACAGATCCATGGTTTCACATTTATATTATTACATCCACTTCAACTGCACTCAAAGAAGCAAACCCTGTCACCTCCACATACTGTGAAGGCCGATAGTTTACGCAAGCACAGATCCATGGTTTCACATTTATATTATTACATCCACTTCAACTGCACTCAAAGAAGCAAACCCTGTCACCTCCACATACTGTGAAGGCCGATAGTTTACGCAAGCACAGATCCATGGTTTCACATTTATATTATTACATCCACTTCAACTGCACTCAAAGAAGCAAACCCTGTCACCTCCACATACTGTGAAGGCCGATAGTTTACGCAAGCACAGATCCATGGTTTCACATTTATATTATTACATCCACTTCAACTGCACTCAAAGAAGCAAACCCTGTCACCTCCACATACTGTGAAGGCCGATAGTTTACGCAAGCACAGATCCATGGTTTCACATTTATATTATTACATCCACTTCAACTGCACTCAAAGAAGCAAACCCTGTCACCTCCACATACTGTGAAGGCCGATAGTTTACGCAAGCACAGATCCATGGTTTCACATTTATATTATTACATCCACTTCAACTGCACTCAAAGAAGCAAACCCTGTCACCTCCACATACTGTGAAGGCCGATAGTTTACGCAAGCACAGATCCATGGTTTCACATTTATATTATTACATCCACTTCAACTGCACTCAAAGAAGCAAACCCTGTCACCTCCACATACTGTGAAGGCCGATAGTTTACGCAAGCACAGATCCATGGTTTCACATTTATATTATTACATCCACTTCAACTGCACTCAAAGAAGCAAACCCTGTCACCTCCACATACTGTGAAGGCCGATAGTTTACGCAAGTACAGATCCATGGCTTCAGATTTTTGTTTATAGGGTCTGTTAATGATCCTTCCGCAGGTTCACCTACGGAAACCTTGTTACGACTTTTACTTCCTCTAAATAGTCAAATTAGGTCGTCTTCTCGATATCAGTCGAGCGGCGGTAAAGCCACTTCAACGACACCAATCCAACGACCTCACTAAACCATTCAATCGGTAGTAGCGACGGGCGGTGTGTACAAAGGGCAGGGACGTAATCAGCGCAAGCTTATGACTTGCACTTACCAGGAATTCCTCGTTCACGGGGAATAATTGCAAGCCCCGATCCCAGTCACGACGGTGATGAAACAGTTTGCCCAACCCTTTCGGGCCAGGTTTCCAGGCTCGCTGGCACCGTCATTGTAGCGCACGTGTGGCCCCGGACATCTAAGGGCATCACAGACCTGTTATTGCTCAATTTCGTGCGACTTAAGTGTGCCGCTTGTCCCTCTAAGAAGTAAAAACTGGCACCGCACCCGTCGGATCACGACCACACTACTCCATAAAGAAGCAGTAGAAGCCGCGCCCTAAACGAGCACAGAGGACCAGTCTACTATTTAGTAGGTTAAAGTCTCGTTCGTTATCGGAATTAACCAGACAAATCGCTCCACCAACTAAGAACGGCCATGCACCACCAACCACCGAATCAAGAAAGAGCTTTCAATCTGTCAATCCTCACAGTGTCCGGGCCGGGTGAGTTTTCCCGTGTTGAGTCGAATTAAACCGCAGGCTCCACTCCTGGTGGTGCCCTTCCGTCAATTCCTTTAAGTTTCAGCTTTGCAACCATACTCCCCCCGGAGCCCAAAGACTTAAAGGTTTCCCGGGGACTGCCCGCGATGTCAATTATAGAACCAACGCGGATCGTCAGTTGGCATCGTTTATGGTCAGAACTACGACGGTATCTGATCGTCTTCGAAACTCTGACTTTCGCTCCTGATCAATGAAAACATTCTTGGCAAATGCTTTCGCTGTAGTTTGTCTGGCGGCGATCCCAGAATTTCACCTCTAACACCGCCATACAAATGCCCCCGTCTGTCCCTCTTAACCATTACTTCGGATCCGAAAACCAACAAAATAGAACCGAAGTCCTATTTCATTATTCCATGCAAGAATTTTCAGGCGCATAGGCCTGCTTTGAGCACTCAAATTTGTTCAAAGTAAAGATGCCGTCCGCCTCCGGCACCCGTTTAAAGGCATCCGAAAGCATGCCAACAGGTCAATAAGATACAATACTCATTAACCTATCAACACCTGTTTTTAACAAAACACAGACACGGCTGAAAGGTTGCACAACCACTACGCCGAGCTGACCACTGCCCTGATCGTAACCAAGACCGTGAACAAGCAACAGCATGCGATCGCACTACCCAGATCCAACTACGAGCTTTTTAACTGCAGCAACTTTAATATACGCTTTTGGAGCTGGAGTTACCGCGGCTGCTGGCACCAGACTTGCCCTCCAATTGGTCCTCGTTAAAGGATTTAAATTGTACTCATTCGAATTACGGAGCCTCAATTGAGTCCCGTATCCGTATTTTTCGTCACTACCTCCCCGTGCCGGGAGTGGGTAATTTTCGCGCCTGCTGCCGTCCTTGGATGTGGTAGCCATTTCTCAGGCTCCCTCTCCGGAATCGAACCCTGATTCCCCGTTACCCGTTATCATCATGGTAGGCAAATCACCTACCAACAAATTGATAGGGCAGACATTTGAAAGATCCGTCGCCGACACACAATTGGCCGACTGCGATCAGTAAAGTTATCCAGAGTCATCACAGAATGTAACAGGCACAGCATAAGCCGCACCCGGTTGGTTCTGTTCTAATAAATGCACCCGTCCCCTTGCGGGTCAGGGATTCAAGGCATGTATTAGCTCTAGAATTACTACAGTTATCCATGTAGCGTTTACGATC
>JALJAT010000272.1:0-24747 GCA_034768735.1 Schistosoma mekongi | reverse complement strand
ATCATCATCATCATCATCATCATCATCATCATCATCATCATCATCATCATCATCATCATCATCATCATCATCATCATCATCATCATCATCATCATCATCATCATCATCATCATCATCATCATCATCATCATCATCATCATCATCATCATCATCATCATCATCATCATCATCATCATCATCATCATCATCATCATCATCATCATCATCATCATCATCATCATCATCATCATCATCATCATCATCATCATCATCATCATCATCATCATCATCATCATCATCATCATCATCATCATCATCATCATCATCATCATCATCATCATCATCATCATCATCATCATCATCATCATCATCATCATCATCATCATCATCATCATCATCATCATCATCATCATCATCATCATCATCATCATCATCATCATCATCATCATCATCATCATCATCATCATCATCATCATCATCATCATCATCATCATCATCATCATCATCATCATCATCATCATCATCATCATCATCATCATCATCATCATCATCATCATCATCATCATCATCATCATCATCATCATCATCATCATCATCATCATCATCATCATCATCATCATCATCATCATCATCATCATCATCATCATCATCATCATCATCATCATCATCATCATCATCATCATCATCATCATCATCATCATCATCATCATCATCATCATCATCATCATCATCATCATCATCATCATCATCATCATCATCATCATCATCATCATCATCATCATCATCATCATCATCATCATCATCATCATCATCATCATCATCATCATCATCATCATCATCATCATCATCATCATCATCATCATCATCATCATCATCATCATCATCATCATCATCATCATCATCATCATCATCATCATCATCATCATCATCATCATCATCATCATCATCATCATCATCATCATCATCATCATCATCATCATCATCATCATCATCATCATCATCATCATCATCATCATCATCATCATCATCATCATCATCATCATCATCATCATCATCATCATCATCATCATCATCATCATCATCATCATCATCATCATCATCATCATCATCATCATCATCATCATCATCATCATCATCATCATCATCATCATCATCATCATCATCATCATCATCATCATCATCATCATCATCATCATCATCATCATCATCATCATCATCATCATCATCATCATCATCATCATCATCATCATCATCATCATCATCATCATCATCATCATCATCATCATCATCATCATCATCATCATCATCATCATCATCATCATCATCATCATCATCATCATCATCATCATCATCATCATCATCATCATCATCATCATCATCATCATCATCATCATCATCATCATCATCATCATCATCATCATCATCATCATCATCATCATCATCATCATCATCATCATCATCATCATCATCATCATCATCATCATCATCATCATCATCATCATCATCATCATCATCATCATCATCATCATCATCATCATCATCATCATCATCATCATCATCATCATCATCATCATCATCATCATCATCATCATCATCATCATCATCATCATCATCATCATCATCATCATCATCATCATCATCATCATCATCATCATCATCATCATCATCATCATCATCATCATCATCATCATCATCATCATCATCATCATCATCATCATCATCATCATCATCATCATCATCATCATCATCATCATCATCATCATCATCATCATCATCATCATCATCATCATCATCATCATCATCATCATCATCATCATCATCATCATCATCATCATCATCATCATCATCATCATCATCATCATCATCATCATCATCATCATCATCATCATCATCATCATCATCATCATCATCATCATCATCATCATCATCATCATCATCATCATCATCATCATCATCATCATCATCATCATCATCATCATCATCATCATCATCATCATCATCATCATCATCATCATCATCATCATCATCATCATCATCATCATCATCATCATCATTTAAATCAGAATAAGCATCAATAGCTACATCTTCATCAATAGCGATAACAACGTCATCATCATGCTCATTCCCATCATCAACATCACTATCGTTCTCTTCTACACCCCCATTTCCACAACCAGTTGCTCCATCTGCATTTATCTCATCATCTCTAACATCATCGGACTTATTATCATCATCATCCACATCATTATCAATAAAATGGTCTACTACTACTACTACTACTACTACTACTACTACTACTACTACTACTACTACTACTACTACTACTACTACTACTACTACTACTACTACTACTACTACTACTACTACTACTACTACTACTACTACTACTACTACTACTACTACTACTACTACTACTACTACTACTACTACTACTACTACTACTACTACTACTACTACTACTACTACTACTACTACTACTACTACTACTACTACTACTACTACTACTACTACTACTACTACTACTACTACTACTACTACTACTACTACTACTACTACTACTACTACTACTACTACTACTACTACTACTACTACTACTACTACTACTACTACTACTACTACTACTACTACTACTACTACTACTACTACTACTACTACTACTACTACTACTACTACTACTACTACTACTACTACTACTACTACTACTACTACTACTACTACTACTACTACTACTACTACTACTACTACTACTACTACTACTACTACTACTACTACTACTACTACTACTACTACTACTACTACTACTACTACTACTACTACTACTACTACTACTACTACTACTACTACTACTACTACTACTACTACTACTACTACTACTACTACTACTACTACTACTACTACTACTACTACTACTACTACTACTACTACTACTACTACTACTACTACTACTACTACTACTACTACTACTACTACTACTACTACTACTACTACTACTACTACTACTACTACTACTACTACTACTACTACTACTACTACTACTACTACTACTACTACTACTACTACTACTACTACTACTACTACTACTACTACTACTACTACTACTACTACTACTACTACTACTACTACTACTACTACTACTACTACTACTACTACTACTACTACTACTACTACTACTACTACTACTACTACTACTACTACTACTACTACTACTACTACTACTACTACTACTACTACTACTACTACTACTACTACTACTACTACTACTACTACTACTACTACTACTACTACTACTACTACTACTACTACTACTACTACTACTACTACTACTACTACTACTACTACTACTACTACTACTACTACTACTACTACTACTACTACTACTACTACTACTACTACTACTACTACTACTACTACTACTACTACTACTACTACTACTACTACTACTACTACTACTACTACTACTACTACTACTACTACTACTACTACTACTACTACTACTACTACTACTACTACTACTACTACTACTACTACTACTACTACTACTACTACTACTACTACTACTACTACTACTACTACTACTACTACTACTACTACTACTACTACTACTACTACTACTACTACTACTACTACTACTACTACTACTACTACTACTACTACTACTACTACTACTACTACTACTACTACTACTACTACTACTACTACTACTACTACTACTACTACTACTACTACTACTACTACTACTACTACTACTACTACTACTACTACTACTACTACTACTACTACTACTACTACTACTACTACTACTACTACTACTACTACTACTACTACTACTACTACTACTACTACTACTACTACTACTACTACTACTACTACTACTACTACTACTACTACTACTACTACTACTACTACTACTACTACTACTACTACTACTACTACTACTACTACTACTACTACTACTACTACTACTACTACTACTACTACTACTACTACTACTACTACTACTACTACTACTACTACTACTACTACTACTACTACTACTACTACTACTACTACTACTACTACTACTACTACTACTACTACTACTACTACTACTACTACTACTACTACTACTACTACTACTACTACTACTACTACTACTACTACTACTACTACTACTACTACTACTACTACTACTACTACTACTACTACTACTACTACTACTACTACTACTACTACTACTACTACTACTACTACTACTACTACTACTACTACTACTACTACTACTACTACTACTACTACTACTACTACTACTACTACTACTACTACTACTACTACTACTACTACTACTACTACTACTACTACTACTACTACTACTACTACTACTACTACTACTACTACTACTACTACTACTACTACTACTACTACTACTACTACTACTACTACTACTACTACTACTACTACTACTACTACTACTACTACTACTACTACTACTACTACTACTACTACTACTACTACTACAAACAGAAACAATCCCGAGAAAACTGCCAGCACTCCAAATAAGACTGCCATAACAGACAATACAACTAATGATAATGACAATCATATTCCTGAACTTAATTTCAACAATAATCGACAGAACGCATAGTATTTTAGAAGTCACCTTTTGCGCATATGAATTTGTTGTAAGCTAACAATTAAAGTTATAATTACGGCAATAACCCAAATAATACGGTAATATAGTACTGTTACGAAAGCATAGATTCTCCTGGAAACATGACTTCTAGTTGTGACGACTGAATAAACAAACTAACGAACGAACGAACGAACGAACGAACGAACGAACGAACGAACGAACGAACGAACGAACGAACGAACGAACGAACGAACGAACGAACGAACGAACGAACGAACGAACGAACGAACGAACGAACGAACGAACGTAAAAGGTGACCTCGAATACAACCATCCAATCGTATTGGGGCAAGGTGAAGTGACTAATCTTCATATGAAAACTAATTACATTACATGATATATACGGTTTCTGTGACATTAATAAACTGTACTTACTAACAGAAAGATGGAAATCCAAATAACCGCATCACAATGCACACTTGCATTACAAACTTCACCCAAAATAACTGTTAATGACGTTTAATTCTAATCCTAAGCCTAACGTATTCCAAATTCTTAACTTACTCCTAACTCCAAACGTAAATTAACTTAACCATAATCCATAACCTACTCCTATAATCTAATGCATTATTAAGGACATAAATGTGTGAAGCGTTAGCTTAAAACAACAAGTAGACAATATCATCCTTACGGATTTCTTATTCTAACAAAAACTACAACCAATTATCACACCATCTCCCAATTTTCGACATTTTTAAACAACCATTTCATTGCCTTAATCACAACGAATGTCATGTGTTATTATCCCACATCCGTCAAACACGTCAACTACCCCATACTTCTTTTATTACTAAAGTTACACATCAACCGGTCTACACTAACAATATCACTTGCAATGGCTTCGATCCTTCACACAACAGAGCGCATCGAACTTGGAATTAATAACTCACCTGTGATTAGTCAAAGACTTAACGTTCAATTGTCCGAACTACAATTCATGTCAACGCGTCTCTCTATCCTTAATGAAACAGGGCCCATCGCATTAGGTCTACTTCCATAGAAGCCTTAACTAAGACAAGATTTACAATGAGAAACACATAATACATGGCCTATTGTTGAAACACCTGTAGCGTACATTCATCTATGGATAAATAATTGTCTTTTAATAAACATTTTCTTCATCAATAACCTAACACCTATTCAGCTTCTTATTTAATTGATAATGATCACATTAACAATATTTAGTCATCTTTTAATCTAACCAATAGACAAATGAATGCAAGCTCACTACAATCCCCTAAAGCAATAGTTATCAAAAGAAATTATGTTATTAAAAGAAATCTATGTATTCATAACAAGAGTGTCAGTTTATCACTACCATCGTAAACATGATCAACTCCTATTATTATTACCATTATTATTATCTTCGCATTATGCTTGTTCGTGCTATGTTATGTATTTTGCGCATACTCCTTTTCAGCAACTTTATAGTACTTCCAATAATCATTCAAAATTTCAAGTCATCCGACCTTTTGGGATTTATGAAATCTTTCCACCAAATCTTATTCGATTTAGAACTCTAATTAATCACACTCACATCATCTTTTCAACTTTCCAATGTCTACTTTATGAATGACTTTACACAAGCATTGTATTTACTGCGGTCGTTACCAAATAATTGGTGGTGTGTTACATATAATTTTACAGGTCTGGAAGGGGGTTCGCGAAATAATTACGACTAATTAACAAAGCAATTAGCGACATGAAGGTGAATAAAGTAGTTATCGGTGATGGAAGTACTGCCAAAATGACAAGTGAATTGGTTGCCATAGTGTTGATTACGTAATATATATTGAGAAGAAAGCGGTCAAGTAATTATAGAAATTTGGGTCCGTCAAAACAGCTTACGTAAGAGTTACGTGCAAATTAAGGGCTACAAATTCCTTTGAATGTTAGCAAAGAACGGATAGGTGATTAATACGTATAAATAATAAAATATAGCAAATATAGAAAATCAACGTCGGTTCGCTAGTATACGCATGTCTGTAGTGTCCGTTCATACTAAATACAAAAGGATAAAAAAGATAGCTGAACCAACGTGCCTAGACATACAAAAAGTAGCATACTACATGTACTCTGAGGGATACTAGGGGAAGAGGAAATTAACCACCATTCGCAACATGCTCAGCATAAACGCTTACCCACTGAAATTCATAAATAAAAACCATTTTTTTTTTTTTTTTTTTTTTTTTTTTTTTTTTTTTTTTTTTTTTTTTTTTTTTTTTTTTTTTTTTTTTTTTTTTTTTTTTTTTTTTTTTTTTTTTTTTTTTTTTTTTTTTTTTTTTTTTTTTTTTTTTTTTTTTTTTTTTTTTTTTTTTTTTTTTTTTTTTTTTTTTTTTTTTTTTTTTTTTTTTTTTTTTTTTTTTTTTTTTTTTTTTTTTTTTTTTTTTTTTTTTTTTTTTTTTTTTTTTTTTTTTTTTTTTTTTTTTTTTTTTTTTTTTTTTTTTTTTTTTTTTTTTTTTTTTTTTTTTTTTTTTTTTTTTTTTTTTTTTTTTTTTTTTTTTTTTTTTTTTTTTTTTTTTTTTTTTTTTTTTTTTTTTTTTTTTTTTTTTTTTTTTTTTTTTTTTTTTTTTTTTTTTTTTTTTTTTTTTTTTTTTTTTTTTTTTTTTTTTTTTTTTTTTTTTTTTTTTTTTTTTTTTTTTTTTTTTTTTTTTTTTTTTTTTTTTTTTTTTTTTTTTTTTTTTTTTTTTTTTTTTTTTTTTTTTTTTTTTTTTTTTTTTTTTTTTTTTTTTTTTTTTTTTTTTTTTTTTTTTTTTTTTTTTTTTTTTTTTTTTTTTTTTTTTTTTTTTTTTTTTTTTTTTTTTTTTTTTTTTTTTTTTTTTTTTTTTTTTTTTTTTTTTTTTTTTTTTTTTTTTTTTTTTTTTTTTTTTTTTTTTTTTTTTTTTTTTTTTTTTTTTTTTTTTTTTTTTTTTTTTTTTTTTTTTTTTTTTTTTTTTTTTTTTTTTTTTTTTTTTTTTTTTTTTTTTTTTTTTTTTTTTTTTTTTTTTTTTTTTTTTTTTTTTTTTTTTTTTTTTTTTTTTTTTTTTTTTTTTTTTTTTTTTTTTTTTTTTTTTTTTTTTTTTTTTTTTTTTTTTTTTTTTTTTTTTTTTTTTTTTTTTTTTTTTTTTTTTTTTTTTTTTTTTTTTTTTTTTTTTTTTTTTTTTTTTTTTTTTTTTTTTTTTTTTTTTTTTTTTTTTTTTTTTTTTTTTTTTTTTTTTTTTTTTTTTTTTTTTTTTTTTTTTTTTTTTTTTTTTTTTTTTTTTTTTTTTTTTTTTTTTTTTTTTTTTTTTTTTTTTTTTTTTTTTTTTTTTTTTTTTTTTTTTTTTTTTTTTTTTTTTTTTTTTTTTTTTTTTTTTTTTTTTTTTTTTTTTTTTTTTTTTTTTTTTTTTTTTTTTTTTTTTTTTTTTTTTTTTTTTTTTTTTTTTTTTTTTTTTTTTTTTTTTTTTTTTTTTTTTTTTTTTTTTTTTTTTTTTTTTTTTTTTTTTTTTTTTTTTTTTTTTTTTTTTTTTTTTTTTTTTTTTTTTTTTTTTTTTTTTTTTTTTTTTTTTTTTTTTTTTTTTTTTTTTTTTTTTTTTTTTTTTTTTTTTTTTTTTTTTTTTTTTTTTTTTTTTTTTTTTTTTTTTTTTTTTTTTTTTTTTTTTTTTTTTTTTTTTTTTTTTTTTTTTTTTTTTTTTTTTTTTTTTTTTTTTTTTTTTTTTTTTTTTTTTTTTTTTTTTTTTTTTTTTTTTTTTTTTTTTTTTTTTTTTTTTTTTTTTTTTTTTTTTTTTTTTTTTTTTTTTTTTTTTTTTTTTTTTTTTTTTTTTTTTTTTTTTTTTTTTTTTTTTTTTTTTTTTTCTTTTCTTTTGAAGGTTTACCAGAATATCAACCTTCAAGACTTAAATACCTCACGATAGATGTCCGCCGAACACGGTATCTTGGCACTGAAGTGCGTCAGTAACTAGGACTTGTAGTTGATTATGTACAAGACAAGTATGGCACAACACTAATAACTTCTCTTCAACACCCGAATTCCATGTACTCTTGGTCTTATCCCACATGTGATCCCTTCTGCTAACTCTGCCGGTTTTTGGAATTGTAACAAATCGGTCAACGAGCGCGCGTCTCTGCGTAATTCATACACCATGCCACAATACATATATTTAAGGTCTTGGTACTGTGAACATTGTTGTAGTTGGTTTGGTTTTCAATTCAACCGATTTTATGTTATGAATATGCTTACAGTAACAGTGTCGAAATATATTTAGGAATGTAAACTCATATCGTTCTGATCATGACTGTAAACTGGCATGCTCTCATGTACACAATGATACTTGCGAATAAAACTTATTTATTTATTTATTTATTCATTTAGTTATCTACTTGCATATACTACTCCTGTGAAGCCAGTAACATTGAACACACGATTCGGTAAGCACATCATAGAATTTCAGAACATCACCCAGCCTGGCTGAGTAAAGGTCAACTACGGCAAGTAAATAGCCAGTGTAACGATTTCTCGTGTCTTCGTCAAACGATAGTTAGCAAACTCTGCTTGTCCATCTACAACAATGACAGACCATAGACGTCAGTCTAAATCCGGATTGTTCTACTCAGTGACCAAACTCCTTGGATCTATGCGCTTCGAAACAACCGCCTACCACCCGCAATCCAACCGCTCGGTGGAAGGATTTCATCGCCGTCTGAAGGCTTCACTTTCAGCCATGTACGTCGAAGCTTTCCGCTTAACATGCACATATGTCAACAGAGACTGGAAAAAATTTCAGTCCATGATAAATCAACTGGGAGATCCATTTCACTCTACTTACATAATTGAGTTAGTGTTCTTTCATTTAGAGACAATCAGAAAACGATTAAACTTTTCGAGAAGTAAGGGTTCCGTCACACAACATTTTTCATCCACAAAATGCTGTAACAGATAAGCAACTCCAAGTAAAATGAATCATACTGTAAAACGTGTCCTATAACATATTATCAGAATGACACTTATGCATTGTTAAAACAAAACAATCATGAACGGAGAATATTCTTTTCGATAAATTCTCATCAGGTTCTACATCAAAAATCCAAATTAATAATCTGAGAATTTACATTTTCGTACTCGGGAACATCTTCCAGCGTGATCTAGCGAAGACATGGTGAAGACTGTTAATCGCTTAGTACTTGTTTATTTAGTGGAAACAGGATGATGATGATGATGATGATGATGATGATGATGATGATGATGATGATGATGATGATGATGATGATGATGATGATGATGATGATGATGATGATGATGATGATGATGATGATGATGATGATGATGATGATGATGATGATGATGATGATGATGATGATGATGATGATGATGATGATGATGATGATGATGATGATGATGATGATGATGATGATGATGATGATGATGATGATGATGATGATGATGATGATGATGATGATGATGATGATGATGATGATGATGATGATGATGATGATGCTGATAATGGTGATGACGATGCTGATGATCACTATGACAACAATGTCAGTCGTCGCATAGACAGTTTGTTTTGACACTAACGACCCCCAGATTCATTCAGTGAAATCTAATTTAGAAGATATTTCAGCTTTAAACTTTACTATTTGCTTTGTATTAATAATATGATTTAAACATTTAGAACTCTGATGCAAATCTTTTGGAAAGAATATGTTATATTTACAAATTGGGCACAAATTTGTCCACAAATGGGAATTTCTTAAATAATTATTCATTAACTTAATGGTAAGTCAAGTATACTAGATGACATGAAAAAATCCTTTTCTCTTTTTTTCTTTTCTTTTGAAGGTTTACCAGATATCAACCTTCAAGACTTAAATACCTCACGATAGATGTCCGCCGAACACGGTATCTTGGCACTGAAGTGCGTCAGTAACTAGGACTTGTAGTTGATTATGTACAAGACAAGTATGGCACAACACTAATAACTTCTCTTCAACACCCGAATTCCATGTACTCTTGGTCTTATCCCACATGTGATCCCTTCTGCTAACTCTGCCGGTTTTTGGAATTGTAACAAATCGGTCAACGAGCGCGCGTCTCTGCGTAATTCATACACCATGCCACAATACATATATTTAAGGTCTTTGTACTGTGAACATTGTTGTAGTTGGTTTGGTTTTCAATTCAACCGATTTTATGTTATGAATATGCTTACAGTAACAGTGTCGAAATATATTTAGGAATGTAAACTCATATCGTTCTGATCATGACTGTAAACTGGCATGCTCTCATGTACACAATGATACTTGCGAATAAAACTTACTTATTTATTTATTCATTTAGTTATCTACTTGCATATACTACTCCTGTGAAGCCAGTAACATTGAACACACGATTCGGTAAGCACATCATAGAATTTCAGAACATCACCCAGCCTGGCTGAGTAAAGGTCAACTACGGCAAGTAAATAGCCAGTGTAACGATTTCTCGCGTCTTTGTCAAACGATAGTTAGCAAACTCTGCTTGTCCATCTACAACAATGACAGACCATAGACGTCAGTCTAAATCCGGATTGTTCTACTCAGTGACCAAACTCCTTGGATCTATGCGCTTCGAAACAACCGCCTACCACCCGCAATCCAACCGCTCGGTGGAAGGATTTCATCGACGTCTGAAGGCTTCACTTTCAGCCATGTACGTCGAAGCTTTCCGCTTAACATGCACATATGTCAACAGAGACTGGCAAATTTCAGTCCATGATAAATCAACTGGGAGATCCATTTCACTCTACTTACATAATTGAGTTAGTGTTCTTTCATTTAGAGACAATCAGAAAACGATTAAACTTTTCGAGAAGTAAGGGTTCCGTCACACAACATTTTTCATCCACAAAATGCTGTAACAGATAAGCAACTCCAAGTAAAATGAATCATACTGTAAAACGTGTCCTATAACATATTATCAGAATGACACTTATGCATTGTTAAAACAAAACAATCATGAACGGAGAATATTCTTTTCGATAAATTCTCATCAGGTTCTACATCAAAAATCCAAATTAATAATCTGTGTATTTATGCTAATTGAAAATGCATCTTTTTCATTTGAATTTCGACTGTTTCGTTTTGTTCACTAGTTCGGCGAATTCCACAGCTGCAACAAATGCAGAAACTTAGAAGTAGTCGGATGTGGCATATAAAAGCATCAATGCAACAGTCTGGTTCCAAATAGTTGATGTAGAATCACTCAACAGCATCACTGCACTAGTGAGTGAGTAGTGCGATGAAGCACAGGTATCATCCAAACTAACGTAGATCCGTCCAAACAGTAGACTTTAGTTCAATGTACTTACTACTTACATTGACACCAATTTACTCAACGCGTACTTATTGGTGCATGCATTTCACTATGCGTAGTTTGTACGCTTACTGGCATCAACTAGTTAACTTATAATAAATCCAATAATTCGTCAAATAATAGTGTTTATTGTTCTCCGTTGATAAGAGATAGAGTATCCTCTTCGATTCGACGAATAAAATTCACACAGTTAACAAAGATAACTCTGTTGAGCATTGACTCATTTTAGATTAATCGATAGAACAATAACCACGTGTCGTCGATTGTTAAATGAAATAACAAATCGACAAACACAGTGATAAATGTAGATGCTTACTCTTCAAGTCATGTAAGCCACAATTCGTCGAATGTCTCCCGATACGTCTCAGGCTAAAGTTTATAATGGCTTCTCCAAGTTAACAGTATTAATGCACTGTGTATTTATGCTAATTGAAAATGCATCTTTTTCATTTGAATTTCGACTGTTTCGTTTTGTTCACTAGTTCGGCGAATTCCACAGCTGCAACAAATGCAGAAACTTAGAAGTAGTCGGATGTGGCATATAAAAGCATCAATGCAACAGTCTGGTTCCAAATAGTTGATGTAGAATCACTCAACAGCATCACTGCACTAGTGAGTGAGTAGTGCGATGAAGCACAGGTATCATCCAAACTAACGTAGATCCGTCCAAACAGTAGACTTTAGTTCAATGTACTTACACTTGTTTTCAGGAACAATCTGCCATCATCATCCTTCTCTATTTCTTGGCTTTCAGATTGGTCAAACAAGCGAACTACAAGAAGTTCACATATTTGAGATCAACTATCTTGCAACTGACTTGGCATCATATGCAAGTTAACTTCTGCACCAAACAGTGATGACAGAAAGGAGAAAGACTGTTGTTTGCATGTCGGTTGATGGCCTAGTACGAATTTCGTAAACTCAACACATGTCATCACCAAATGAATGTGGCGAGCATCAGAAGCTGGAGGAGAGAATGTTCAGAGACAGCAAACACTGATTGACAGAACTGTTGATACACCGCTGTATTTAAAGTTTACTAGTGAAATATACACATTCTCTGAAGTCAATGTCTTATTATCCTTGTAAGTTTAGCAGGCATAATGGCGAGACATGATTACATCTTCCCGCAATCATCTAAGGGGTGGGGGGGGTGTCATCATCATCATCATCATCATCATCATCATCATCATCATCATCATCATCATCATCATCATCATCATCATCATCATCATCATCATCATCATCATCATCATCATCATCATCATCATCATCATCATCATCATCATCATCATCATCATCATCATCATCATCATCATCATCATCATCATCATCATCATCATCATCATCATCATCATCATCATCATCATCATCATCATCATCATCATCATCATCATCATCATCATCATCATCATCATCATCATCATCATCATCATCATCATCATCATCATCATCATCATCATCATCATCATCATCATCATCATCATCATCATCATCATCATCATCATCATCATCATCATCATCATCATCATCATCATCATCATCATCATCATCATCATCATCATCATCATCATCATCATCATCATCATCATCATCATCATCATCATCATCATCATCATCATCATCATCATCATCATCATCATCATCATCATCATCATCATCATCATCATCATCATCATCATCATCATCATCATCATCATCATCATCATCATCATCATCATCATCATCATCATCATCATCATCATCATCATCATCATCATCATCATCATCATCATCATCATCATCATCATCATCATCATCATCATCATCATCATCATCATCATCATCATCATCATCATCATCATCATCATCATCATCATCATCATCATCATCATCATCATCATCATCATCATCATCATCATCATCATCATCATCATCATCATCATCATCATCATCATCATCATCATCATCATCATCATCATCATCATCATCATCATCATCATCATCATCATCATCATCATCATCATCATCATCATCATCATCATCATCATCATCATCATCATCATCATCATCATCATCATCATCATCATCATCATCATCATCATCATCATCATCATCATCATCATCATCATCATCATCATCATCATCATCATCATCATCATCATCATCATCATCATCATCATCATCATCATCATCATCATCATCATCATCATCATCATCATCATCATCATCATCATCATCATCATCATCATCATCATCATCATCATCATCATCATCATCATCATCATCATCATCATCATCATCATCATCATCATCATCATCATCATCATCATCATCATCATCATCATCATCATCATCATCATCATCATCATCATCATCATCATCATCATCATCATCATCATCATCATCATCATCATCATCATCATCATCATCATCATCATCATCATCATCATCATCATCATCATCATCATCATCATCATCATCATCATCATCATCATCATCATCATCATCATCATCATCATCATCATCATCATCATCATCATCATCATCATCATCATCATCATCATCATCATCATCATCATCATCATCATCATCATCATCATCATCATCATCATCATCATCATCATCATCATCATCATCATCATCATCATCATCATCATCATCATCATCATCATCATCATCATCATCATCATCATCATCATCATCATCATCATCATCATCATCATCATCATCATCATCATCATCATCATCATCATCATCATCATCATCATCATCATCATCATCATCATCATCATCATCATCATCATCATCATCATCATCATCATCATCATCATCATCATCATCATCATCATCATCATCATCATCATCATCATCATCATCATCATCATCATCATCATCATCATCATCATCATCATCATCATCATCATCATCATCATCATCATCATCATCATCATCATCATCATCATCATCATCATCATCATCATCATCATCATCATCATCATCATCATCATCATCATCATCATCATCATCATCATCATCATCATCATCATCATCATCATCATCATCATCATCATCATCATCATCATCATCATCATCATCATCATCATCATCATCATCATCATCATCATCATCATCATCATCATCATCATCATCATCATCATCATCATCATCATCATCATCATCATCATCATCATCATCCACATCATTATCAATAAAATGGTCTTCATTGATAAAAGCAATATCCTCATCATCACCATCATTATGATTATTCACATCAATAACAAAATCTTTATCTGTATTTTCACTATATTTGCAGACAAATAATGGTTCTATAATAAATCCAATAATTCATCAAATAATAGTGCTCAGCGTGAAGTCTATAGTTCCTGGGTTCGTCAATGTACAAAGAGCAAGGGTACTCTGGAAACTCATAGTGAACAGGCTAACGAGTTAAATAATTGTCCAGGCAATACGCGAGAACATAGTTCCCCTTTCTCCAAATTTCTCGTTGAAACTCCTAAGAACGCGATGTATGTATGTATGTATGTATGTATGTATGTATGTATGTATGTATGTATGTATGTATGTATGTATGTATGTATGTATGTATGTATGTATGTATGTATGTATGTATGTATGTATGTATGTATGTATGTATGTATGTATGTATGTATGTATGTATGTATGTATGTATGTATGTATGTATGTATGTATGTATGTATGTATGTATGTATGTATGTATGTATGTATGTATGTATGTATGTATGTATGTATGTATGTATGTATGTATGTATGTATGTATGTATGTATGTATGTATGTATGTATGTATGTATGTATGTATGTATGTATGTATGTATGTATGTATGTATGTATGTATGTATGTATGTATGTATGTATGTATGTATGTATGTATGTATGTATGTATGTATGTATGTATGTATGTATGTATGTATGTATGTATGTATGTATGTATGTATGTATGTATGTATGTATGTATGTATGTATGTATGTATGTATGTATGTATGTATGTATGTATGTATGTATGTATGTATGTATGTATGTATGTATGTATGTATGTATGTATGTATGTATGTATGTATGTATGTATGTATGTATGTATGTATGTATGTATGTATGTATGTATGTATGTATGTATGTATGTATGTATGTATGTATGTATGTATGTATGTATGTATGTATGTATGTATGTATGTATGTATGTATGTATGTATGTATGTATGTATGTATGTATGTATGTATGTATGTATGTATGTATGTATGTATGTATGTATGTATGTATGTATGTATGTATGTATGTATGTATGTATGTATGTATGTATGTATGTATGTATGTATGTATGTATGTATGTATGTATGTATGTATGTATGTATGTATGTATGTATGTATGTATGTATGTATGTATGTATGTATGTATGTATGTATGTATGTATGTATGTATGTATGTATGTATGTATGTATGTATGTATGTATGTATGTATGTATGTATGTATGTATGTATGTATGTATGTATGTATGTATGTATGTATGTATGTATGTATGTATGTATGTATGTATGTATGTATGTATGTATGTATGTATGTATGTATGTATGTATGTATGTATGTATGTATGTATGTATGTATGTATGTATGTATGTATGTATGTATGTATGTATGTATGTATGTATGTATGTATGTATGTATGTATGTATGTATGTATGTATGTATGTATGTATGTATGTATGTATGTATGTATGTATGTATGTATGTATGTATGTATGTATGTATGTATGTATGTATGTATGTATGTATGTATGTATGTATGTATGTATGTATGTATGTATGTATGTATGTATGTATGTATGTATGTATGTATGTATGTATGTATGTATGTATGTATGTATGTATGTATGTATGTATGTATGTATGTATGTATGTATGTATGTATGTATGTATGTATGTATGTATGTATGTATGTATGTATGTATGTATGTATGTATGTATGTATGTATGTATGTATGTATGTATGTATGTATGTATGTATGTATGTATGTATGTATGTATGTATGTATGTATGTATGTATGTATGTATGTATGTATGTATGTATGTATGTATGTATGTATGTATGTATGTATGTATGTATGTATGTATGTATGTATGTATGTATGTATGTATGTATGTATGTATGTATGTATGTATGTATGTATGTATGTATGTATGTATGTATGTATGTATGTATGTATGTATGTATGTATGTATGTATGTATGTATGTATGTATGTATGTATGTATGTATGTATGTATGTATGTATGTATGTATGTATGTATGTATGTATGTATGTATGTATGTATGTATGTATGTATGTATGTATGTATGTATGTATGTATGTATGTATGTATGTATGTATGTATGTATGTATGTATGTATGTATGTATGTATGTATGTATGTATGTATGTATGTATGTATGTATGTATGTATGTATGTATGTATGTATGTATGTATGTATGTATGTATGTATGTATGTATGTGTAATAAACATAGAACCTGGCACATGTGACTAGTCCGATAGCAAATATACCTTGATGTTATTTGTAATTCTACACAAATGATAGGGCAACAGATTATAGTCCGATAGCAAATATACCTTGATGTTATTTGTAATTCTACACAAATGATAGGGCAACAGATTATAGTCCGATAGCAAATATACCTTGATGTTATTTGTAATTCTACACAAATGATAGGGCAACAGATTATAGTCCGATAGCAAATATACCTTGATGTTATTTGTAATTCTACACAAATGATAGGGCAACAGATTATAGTCCGATAGCAAATATACCTTGATGTTATTTGTAATTCTACACAAATGATAGGGCAACAGATTATAGTCCGATAGCAAATATACCTTGATGTTATTTGTAATTCTACACAAATGATAGGGCAACAGATTATAGTCCGATAGCAAATATACCTTGATGTTATTTGTAATTCTACACAAATGATAGGGCAACAGATTATAGTCCGATAGCAAATATACCTTGATGTTATTTGTAATTCTACACAAATGATAGGGCAACAGATTATAGTCCGATAGCAAATATACCTTGATGTTATTTGTAATTCTACACAAATGATAGGGCAACAGATTATAGTCCGATAGCAAATATACCTTGATGTTATTTGTAATTCTACACAAATGATAGGGCAACAGATTATAGTCCGATAGCAAATATACCTTGATGTTATTTGTAATTCTACACAAATGATAGGGCAACAGATTATAGTCCGATAGCAAATATACCTTGATGTTATTTGTAATTCTACACAAATGATAGGGCAACAGATTATAGTCCGATAGCAAATATACCTTGATGTTATTTGTAATTCTACACAAATGATAGGGCAACAGATTATAGTCCGATAGCAAATATACCTTGATGTTATTTGTAATTCTACACAAATGATAGGGCAACAGATTATAGTCCGATAGCAAATATACCTTGATGTTATTTGTAATTCTACACAAATGATAGGGCAACAGATTATAGTCCGATAGCAAATATACCTTGATGTTATTTGTAATTCTACACAAATGATAGGGCAACAGATTATAGTCCGATAGCAAATATACCTTGATGTTATTTGTAATTCTACACAAATGATAGGGCAACAGATTATAGTCCGATAGCAAATATACCTTGATGTTATTTGTAATTCTACACAAATGATAGGGCAACAGATTATAGTCCGATAGCAAATATACCTTGATGTTATTTGTAATTCTACACAAATGATAGGGCAACAGATTATAGTCCGATAGCAAATATACCTTGATGTTATTTGTAATTCTACACAAATGATAGGGCAACAGATTATAGTCCGATAGCAAATATACCTTGATGTTATTTGTAATTCTACACAAATGATAGGGCAACAGATTATAGTCCGATAGCAAATATACCTTGATGTTATTTGTAATTCTACACAAATGATAGGGCAACAGATTATAGTCCGATAGCAAATATACCTTGATGTTATTTGTAATTCTACACAAATGATAGGGCAACAGATTATAGTCCGATAGCAAATATACCTTGATGTTATTTGTAATTCTACACAAATGATAGGGCAACAGATTATAGTCCGATAGCAAATATACCTTGATGTTATTTGTAATTCTACACAAATGATAGGGCAACAGATTATAGTCCGATAGCAAATATACCTTGATGTTATTTGTAATTCTACACAAATGATAGGGCAACAGATTATAGTCCGATAGCAAATATACCTTGATGTTATTTGTAATTCTACACAAATGATAGGGCAACAGATTATAGTCCGATAGCAAATATACCTTGATGTTATATGCGACTCTAACAATAACAGGGCGACACCACTACTCCCAACTTCCAATTTGAAATAGTTAACAACCTGTATGCATAGTGCTAATTAATTTCTCTCTCCTAGCTACACTTATATCTCTCCCATTTCGCTAACCTACAGAAACGCAAAACAACTTGCTGATGACATTCTCTTGGCAACCAAATCATATTTTCACAATCTTCTTTTTGAAGTAATCAATCGACAGAAAGACAGTAGAAGTAAGACAATTCTCACATAGTACGTTTTATTCACTTTTGTAATTGAAACCCATGTAGTTTCTCTTTGAGGTGAGGGGTCATCCGACCGATGTCCCATTCATTACACATACATCCAGAGCGCATCTACATTTTGTATACCCGTCAACTCGATACATATATGCAATAGAATGTATCACATCAATAACGATGATTTACACAAGGATGTGTTGGAACAGATTTAAGATGTAGGAACTATCACGAACCAAGCAAGACACCAAAAGTCAAGTATATCCGATATCACGTTAAACCCATTCACTAACACAAAAATATAGAAGTTGTTGTGCTCAGCGATAATTACAGCTTCTACATCAGCCTCCACCTAGAACATACACACTTTGCTGAAAACAATTGTCTGTGCTTGATAATAATATGAAAATGTTACAGCATTACTAACAATAACAATAATAATAACATGATGATAAAATAATTTGTCATTATTTAACAATCACGTAAGACAGATAAGGAACCATTGGTGAAATTACACTGTACAAATCCCATTATTGTACATCAATCATCAGAATGAAACGAATTCACTATTTGATTTGTAATTCTGTTAGTCAAATACTCAAGCTAATACGGAAACTGCCTTTCAACAAACTATAATCATGTTATACACTTTGAAACCGAACTTAATTGTTGACCATATTGAATGGCATAGAATAAGGCGAAGAGGACTTTTAAAGACCAACATTCTGTGACCAGATCGTTTGAAATGAAAAATATATTCAGTTCAATAAATAAATCTAAGCTGTATGCAAACTATACGACAATAGAGGCTGGTCAATATACATAACGTGACTCTTATTATTAAGCTATACTCATTTAATTCTTGAATTCGAAATCTCTGACAGCATTAAAAGTAAGAATATAATACTTGCATCTCAGATGATTCTATGTTATTCGTATGTATTGAGTCAGTAGTTGAAGGAAGTGATTCTGGGACCAGAGGTGAACAGTCTACAAGGTAGAAAATGGGACATAACAACCATGAACAAAAGTCCAGTAAAGTCATCTACAATCACTCACATTGGAAATTTAAATTGACTCCCGAGTACGTTGTGCAAGTCATACAATACAACACAATACATTGACTACAGTACAGTGAAGAAATAATCAAACATGGTAGTTAAGTGACAGTGGAATACTCCCGACCTTAAGATTAGCCAAAAATATGCATACCATAGATAACATATGACAGCTAGGACTAGTAGTTAGGCTGAAGAGTAGGAATTCCAATTAAAAATATGATTTTGTTTACATTTCATAGTAAGCAATAGGTTTATAGCAGAGAATGAGATCTACTCAATATCTTAGTGCTAACTACAATTTCTAAATCTTGTTGTGTTACTCTATACAAAATATGCTGTTGTAGCGCCTTCTGAATCAATCATATTCCTGAACTTAATTTCAACAATGCAATGGAACAGCACACTTCACTCTTCGTTATCTGGAGACCCTACAGCTAGCTCACTGGACTTGCTGGTGTAGGTATGCACTAAGCTTACGGGCAGAACAGGCTCTCTCGAGTGGAATTCCTGTAGACAGTCGTCTATCGAACGAACGAACGAACGAACGAACGAACGAACGAACGAACGAACGAACGAACGAACGAACGAACGAACGAACGAACGAACGAACGAACGAACGAACGAACGAACGAACGAACGAACGAACGAACGAACGAACGAACGAACGAACGAACGAACGAACGAACGAACGAACGAACGAACGAACGAACGAACGAACGAACGAACGAACGAACGAACGAACGAACGAACGAACGAACGAACGAACGAACGAACGAACGAACGAACGAACGAACGAACGAACGAACGAACGAACGAACGAACGAACGAACGAACGAACGAACGAACGAACGAACGAACGAACGAACGAACGAACGAACGAACGAACGAACGAACGAACGAACGAACGAACGAACGAACGAACGAACGAACGAACGAACGAACGAACGAACGAACGAACGAACGAACGAACGAACGAACGAACGAACGAACGAACGAACGAACGAACGAACGAACGAACGAACGAACAGTGGCGCAAGTGTCTTCACTCTTTAGCATCATCTAGATCTTAAATTTACTGTCATTTTCTGGACCTCTTACTTACTCTTTCTCTCTGGTATTCTGTTTATACGTTACCTCAATAATCTCGTAGTGCATTGTGGTTATGGCAACTTGAACCTACAGGCGTTTTGTGCCCGGTCTACGTTACTGATGACTGATGACTTAATTTCAACAATAATCGACAGAACGCATAGTATTTAGAAGTCACCTTTTGGGCTTATGAATTGTTTGTAAGCTAACAATTAAAGTTATAATTACGGCAATAACCCAATAATACGGTAATATAGTTACTGTTACAAAGCATAGATTCTCCCTGGAAACATGACTTTCTAGTTGTAAAAGGTGACCTCGAATACAACCATCCAATCGTATTGGGGCAAGGTGAAGTGACTAATCTTCATATGAAAACTAATTACATTACATGATATATACGGTTTCTGTGACATTAATAAACTGTACTTACTAACAGAAAGATGGAAATCCAAATAACCGCATCACAATGCACACTTGCATTACAAACTTCACCCAAAATAACTGTTAATGTACGTTTAATTCTAATCCTAAGCCCTAACGTATTCCAAATTCTTAACTTACTCCTAACTCCAAACGTAAATTAACCCTAACCATAATCCATAACCTACTCCTATAATTTAATGCATTATTAAGGACATAAATGTGTGAAGCGTTAGCTTAAAACAACAAGTAGACAATATCATCCTTACGGATTTCTTATTCTAACAAAAACTACAACCAATTATCACACCATCTCCCAATTTTCGACATTTTTAAACAACCATTTCATTGCCTTAATCACAATGAATGTCATGTGTTATTATCCCACATCCGTCAAACACGTCAACTACCCCATAGTTCTTTTATTACTAAAGTTACACATCAACCGGTCTACACTAACAATATCACTTGCAATGGCTTCGATCCTTCACACAACAGAGCGCATCGAACTTGGAATTAATAACTCACCTGTGATTAGTCAAAGACTTAACGTTCAATTGTCCGAACTACAATTCATGTCAACGCGTCTCTCTATCCTTAATGAAACAGGGCCCATCGCATTAGGTCTACTTCCATAGAAGCCTTAACTAAGACAAGATTTACAATGAGAAACACATAATACATGGCCTATTGTTGAAACACCTGTAGCGTACATTCATCTATGGATAAATAATTGTCTTTTAATAAACATTTTCTTCATCAATAACCTAACACCTATTCAGCTTGTTATTTAATTGATAATGATCACATTAACAATATTTAGTCATCTTTTAATCTAACCAATAGACAAATGAATGCAAGCTCACTACAATCCCCTAAAGCAATAGTTATCAAAAGAAATTATGTTATTAAAAGAAATCTATGTATTCATAACAAGAGTTGTCAGTTTATCACTACCATCGTAAACATGATCAACTCCTATTATTATTACCATTATTATTATCTTCGCATTATGCTTGTTCGTGCTATGTTATGTATTTTGCGCATACTCCTTTTCAGCAACTTTATAGTACTTCCAATAATCATTCAAAATTTCAAGTCATCCGACCTTTTGGGATTTATGAAATCTTTCCACCAAATCTTATTCGATTTTAGAACTCTAATTAATCACACTCACATCATCTTTTCAACTTTCCAATGTCTACTTTATGAATGACTTTACACAAGCATTTGTATTTACTGCTGTCGTTACCAAATAATTGGTGGTGTGTTACATAATAATTTTACAGGTCTGAGGGTGTTCGCGAAATAATTACGACTAATTAACAAAGCAATTACGACATGAAGGTGAATAAGGTAGTTATCGTTTTGGAAGTATGCAAATGACAAGTGAATGGGTTGCCATATTGTTGATTACGTAATATATATTGAGAAGAAAGCGGTCAAGTAATTATAAGAAATTTGGTCGTCAAAACAGTTACGTAAGAGTTAAGTTGCAATTAAGAGGTGACAAATTCTTTTGAATTTATGCAAAGAACTGTATATCGTGATTACACTTATAATAATTAAAATAAGCAAATATAGAAAATCTACGTCGTTTCGCTAGTATACTCATTTCTGTAGTTCCGTTCCATTAAAATACAAAAGGAATATAGTGAAAAGTCTAACACAACGTGCTACATACATGTGCTCTGAGGATACTGGGGAAGAGGAATTAACCACCATTCGCAACATGCTCAGCATAAACGCTTACCCACTGAAATTCATAAATAAACACATGACGCCTACAATAACAAAATCGCAAAACGTAACTGTCCGTAAAACGCCACTTAACACGGCAAATGATGATCAAACGCAATTCCAAAATAGATTACAAAACTACATGTCACATGCTCCAACTTCAACATCTATGAAGAAGAAGACTAAGAACAAACTTAATCCTTTTCTATAAACTGCTGCACAATATGACCTACACCTCAACTAATATTGCATACCGTAACTACACTCGGGACTACAATCTGAGAGATAAGCTCTCTCAAGTTAAAATTGGAAATTACAAAACAAAAGCTCGCGCAAACTTTTATTTGATTAGGTATGGTCAAATATGGAACAATCTGCCAGCAGCAGTACGCATGGCAGACAATCTCCCAGTATTTTCCAAACTACTTAATACAGCGCTCAAAGATATAAGCTTCCTGGCTGATAAAGCCACTTATTCAGACACACTAGAAATAATAGGTCCCATTAACATCTCAAAAAGATTAGACATCAATGACGCAACACGACTACCTGTCTGAGTAAAATATATCAATAGGCCATCAAAAGTTCATCTACAATTCACATTTGCATCACCCATCAATTCAATTAGATGGACAAGGATAAATTTTAAATGACCATGTTGACCTCCTTCGTCTATGCGATCTGTGAACTTCATTGAACGAACTCAATATACTGGTTGTAGTGGTTCGATGTGTTGGTTATTTTCTGCCCACATAGTTTCATGATTCACAATTCATTTGATGTCAGTTATTGGATATATATTCTTTATTAATAAATTATTTCGCCTCCACGATTGTAATGCCACGAATGAAGTTTGTATACTTTTCGAATTAAAATATTGGA
>JALJAT010000271.1:0-24749 GCA_034768735.1 Schistosoma mekongi | reverse complement strand
CGTGATACATTTGGCGATTCCAGTGTTGTGTGGTGTTCGTTTCGCGTAGGAGATGGCGTGATACATTGGCGATTTCCAGGTTTGTGTGGTGTTTCGTTTCGAGTAGGATGATGGCGTGATACATTGGCGATTTCCAGGTTTGTGTGGTGTTTCGTTTCGAGTAGGATGATGGCGTGATACATTGGCGATTTCCAGGTTTGTGTGGTGTTTCGTTTCGCGTAGGATGATGGCGGATACATTTGGCGATTCCAGTGTTTGTGTGGTGTTTCGTTTCGCGTAGGATGATGGCGGATACATTTGGCGATTTCCAGTGTTGTGTGGTGTTCGTTTCGCGTAGGAGATGGCGTGATACATTTGGCGATTTCCAGGTTTGTGTGGTGTTTCGTTTCGCGTAGGATGATGGCGTGATACATTGGCGATTTCCAGGTTTGTGTGGTGTTTCGTTTCGCGTAGGAGATGGCGTGATACATTGGCGATTTCCAGTGTTTGTGTGGTGTTTCGTTTCGAGTAGGATGATGGCGGATACATTTGGCGATTTCCAGTGTTTGTGTGGTGTTGCGAATGTGTATGTTGTCGTGTGTGGTGTTTCGTTTCGCGTAGGATGATGGCGTGATACATTTGGCGATTTCCAGTGTTTGTGTGGTGTTGCGAATGTGTATGTTGTCGTGTGTGGTGTTTCGTTCGCGTAGGATGATGGCGTGATACATTTGGCGATTTCCAGTGTTTGTGTGGTGTTGCGAATGTGTATGTTGTCGTGTGTGGTGTTTCGTTTCGCGTAGGATGATGGGCGTGATACATTGGCGATTTCCAGTGTTTGTGTGGTGTTGCGAATGTGTATGTTGTCGTGTGTGGTGTTTCGTTTCGCGTAGGATGATGGCGTGATACATTTGGCGATTTCCAGTGTTTGTGTGGTGTTGCGAATGTGTATGTTGTCGTGTGTGGTGTTTCGTTTCGCGTAGGATGATGGCGTGATACATTTGGCGATTTCCAGTGTTTGTGTGGTGTTGCGAATGTGTATGTTGTCGTGTGTGGTGTTTCGTTTCGCGTAGGATGATGGCGTGATACATTTGGCGATTTCCAGTGTTTGTGTGGTGTTGCGAATGTGTATGTTGTCGTGTGTGGTGTTTCGTTTCGCGTAGGATGATGGCGTGATACATTTGGCGATTTCCAGTGTTTGTTTGGTGTTGCGAATGTGTATGTTGTCGTGTGTGTTGTTTCGTTTCGCGTAGGATGATGGCGTGATACATTTGGCGATTTCCGTGTTTGTGTGGTGTTGCGAATGTGTATGTTGTCGTGTGTGGTGTTTTCGTTTCGGTAGGATGATGGCGTGATACATTGGCGATTTCCAGTGTTTGTGTGGTGTGGCGAATGTGTATGTTGCGTGTGTGGTGTTTCGTTTCGCGTAGGATGATGGCGTGATACATTTGGCGATTTCCAGTGTTTGTGTGGTGTTGCGACTGTGTATGTTGTCGTGTGTGGTGTTTCGTTTCGCGTAGGATGATGGCGTGATACATTTGGCGATTTCCAGTGTTTGTGTGGTGTTGCGAATGTGTATGTTGTCGTGTGTGGTGTTTCGTTTCGCGTAGGATGATGGCGTGATACATTTGCGATTTCCAGTGTTGGTGTGGTGTTGCGAATGTGTATGTTGTCGTGTGTGTGTTTCGTTTCGCGTCGGATGATGGCGTGAGACATTTGGCGCTTTCCCAGTGTTTGTGTGGTGTTGCGAATGTGTATGTTGTCGTGTGTGGTGTTTCGTTTCGCGTAGGATGATGGCGTGATACATTTGGCGATTTCCAGTGTTTGTGTGGTGTTGCGAATGTGTATGTTGTCGTGTGTGGTGTTTCGTTTCGCGTAGGATGATGGCGTGATACATTTGGCGATTTCCAGTGTTGTGTGGTGTTGCGAATGTGTATGTGTCGTGTGTGTGGTGTTTCGTTTCGCGTAGGATGATGGCGTGATACATTTGGCGATTTCCAGTGTTTGTGTGGTGTTGCGAATGTGTATGTTGTCGTGTGTGGTGTTTCGTTTCGCGTAGGATGATGGCGTGATACATTTGGCGATTTCCAGTGTTTGTGTGGTGTTGCGAATGTGTATGTTGTCGTGTGTGGTGTTTCGTTTCGCGTAGGATGATGGCGTGATACATTTTGCGTTTTCGGTTCCTTTAACCCTTTTTTTGTTTGTGTGTTTATTTCTGTGTGGTTTTTTATTTTTTCTGTTGTTTTTTTTGTTTTTTTCCATTTGTTTTTTTCATTTAATATTACACACTTTTTTATGTATTTGCATATCCACTTTTCTTTGTTTGACCTTATTGTGTATCTTATTTCTTCTCGTTTATACTTTGTTTTATCTTTCGTTTCTTCTATCCAATTTCTTATATTTTCTATTAGTTTTTTATTTCTGATTTCATATGGTGATTTTTCTTTTTCTTTTTCTCTAAAAGTAAATGAAATTTTTCCTTATTTTTATTGATTTATTTTGTTTTACATATGTTTTATTTGTCAGTTAATTTTTTTTGGTTAATTGATTATGTTTTTAATTTTTTTTCGGTCTCTTCTTTCTCATTTTGTCCTACTGATTTTGAACACCTATTTTTATTAAATGTGTCGATGTTAAATATATTTGTTTTCTTTTTTTAACATCAAATGTTTGATTGGTAGTCCTAGTTACAATATGTTTGTTGGTTTATATATTCAAGTTGGATTGTGACTGGCAAGTGGAATCCAGGACGCGCGTTTCGTCCTATTTGTGACTCATCGGCTGGATGTACCTACATCCCGATGTTGATGTTCACACAGGGATTCGAACTCAGTCCGCTTCGTGTCAAACGCCACCGCGTTCACCACTAGGCTACTGTGTCCTTAGTAATGTACGTTGCATGTTTATATGTGATTAGTTTTGAATTTTGGTCTGTGTTGATATCAGTGTCAGTTATAAGAGGCATAACAAGAAATTTACACATTTTTGTAAATGTATGCATTTGTGAAACTGACAACAAAATGGAATGTAATAAATGTATATGAGTACACCCTATCAACATCTTTTAGACGACTGGGCAACATATCATATCACTCTTCAGTTTCGTTGGTAGTTGAAGTGTTGCATGAACGAGTTAAGTGTGATGAATGAATTAAAGTTGACTTACCCTGGACCATAATTGCATACTATGCTTAGTTTGAATGGTGAATTTGAACAAGTAGCAACACCACATCCAATATGAGTAGTGTTTTCCCAGACGATCTGAAATGAATGAAATGAAGTAAAATACATTTATTCTAATGAAATGCTACTTTCATTCACAGTAATGAACTACACTAGTTATACTGAACAGAGAACCCGTATTGTTTATATGGTTTGATTTCATTTTAACTGTACTCATAGTCATTTGTTAATTTTCTACTATCATCGTAATCATAATCAATCAATAAAGATTTGATTATTATGCATATAACTGATTTGATTCTATTAATTTACACTTACAACATTTACGAAAATGTAACAAAAATATTTTCGAATATGAATACGTCAGATGATAACTTTATGAAAGCTATACGTACTCATTTGACAGGAAAAATATTTCGCTTATTTCAACATATACCATCAACTACAATCACCAACCAGAAAGCACTTGATAGCTGTTTCGTTCTAGTATGAGACTTCCTAGAAGTGCATACCGTAGATTCCACCCCAGGGGCTTGAGGTTGTCATACATAGAGCAACGACCATCCATTGTCATTAGTGATAACTTTGTCACTCCCGACAAGTCTGAATTTAGCCAGTCACAACTTCTCACTAGAGCGATATATCACAGATTGATGTAAATGCGGATCCTACCATTGGATAACGGCCCAGTGGTTATAAGAGCTAGATGTTATCTAACCTCAAGCACCTAGGGCCGGAATCTAAGGTGTGTACGAGAACGTTGCGGCTGTCCAGTGATTCTTGGCTTTGAATGGTACTCCACTAGCATCAACCTGTGAAGCATTCACTCAACTAAAACAAACGATATCTACCAACCATCTTAATCCAAACCAGTTTATTAACGTGTACTGATGCAAAAAGTTATTTGTTGCAAGGAAAAAACACTAACAGATTTGTAATGAAGTGAATAGCTTTGTGCGCTTTGATGTGGATTTAGACCTGTTTCTTAGGGTGACAGGCTAGGGCTATGTATTTGTTTAATATATTTCACTAACTATACGATTCGTTATTCAATCAACTTATATAAAAAAACTTATATCAGTCAACGTATCTTAAAAGTTGGAACAAAGGGTATATGGAATGTTAATCAATGTAACAATTGACAAGTGTGTATTCGTCATTCAAACCGTTACAGGCACATAATAGTGTTCAATCTAACCAGACAATCTTTGATATTCCAGCATCACTATAATATTTATACATGGTAAGTGTTGAATATGATAAATGGTTTGTGAAAATACAACATCTGAACATTGTAGTTACATTGTCATCACCGTTGTCTAGACACCAATGTTAGTCATTTCATCTTATCTCCTGCTCCTAAATTTCAAATAATTCAAAATGGGATAGATGGAAAAGACTGTGTAGTGTCAATCTACCTGGTAGAATAAAACAAATCTAAAATCATCAATCTGTTGTGTTTTTAAGCACTTCCAAATCCATCCAGTAATATTCAATTAGAAATTACATCTGAAAATCTATGTTTCGCTATTTTAATGAGGTAATTCAAAGCCCATTTTGTATAAGATGTGATTTATCCTGTTAAGACATTCTACAAAATCTTAATACCACATGACTTGCATTGTGACAGGCAAGCAGAATCAAGAACGTGCTTTTTATCCTGTTTGGGATTTGTTGACTGAATGTACCTATATTCTAATATTGATACCACAAGTTTACACAGCTTCGTTTCCTCATTTATAAATAAACATTTATGCTATTCGGTAATTTGTAACTTGTTCTCATTTGTTACTTTATTTTGCATTTGATTAAGAACATTCATAATTAGCCGAATTGTTTGTAGTCGATCTGAATTATATTGTAGTGTATTTACAAGAAAATGTGTAAATTTATAATACATGAAATAATATGGATTCTTACCTGTGTGTAATTACTACATTGACTATGTACACATGAATGTTCAAAGAAATTATAGTTCTTCGATTCATTCAGCCAGAGGTTAAATGCCCTATAGTTGAAATCAACACACCAAATCAAATCAAAACAGAAAAGAAATGAAATGAAATCAGAGATTAACTGTCTAGTCAGTAAGTAGATGATAAGGCAGATATGCATTAAGATACTGGAGTCAAACAATTCAAATTGACATTTACAGTATCGCTTACATGTGGACGTTATTTGCACCAGCGATATTTTGTCCAACATATGCAAATGTTGAAGTTCTGCGATTTGTAACATTGTCATGTACAAAAGTACAATTGTCAGCCAGTATTTGTGCTTTACTTTCTAGCTCTTCATCCCATACCTATACATATTGATAGACAGATTAATTCAACATATTCTACCAAATGATAATGATAATAACAAGAAGCAGGACAATAACAAGTTGAATAGCTGTTCTATTAGTATAATAACTGTTGAATTCTATTTTTCATAGGTGTATTTATGTGAAACTTACACTATCAATGACTTCAGAAAACAGATGGAATGAATCTAAAATATATTGACGTAACTAACTGAAGTTAATGATTATAAAATGTAATCCAGTTGCAAAGATGTTTCACACGTTATGAGTTGATGAAAGGAGCCATACAGTAAATTACTTAGTTACAACTTTGTATATTAATTTGAGTGTTTGTGTGAATACTGAAGCAGAATAACATGACGGTTCATTGTATTTCTTTCAGTTCACTTCAATTGTTGCTTATAATACATATAATAACTTTTCATATTGACTTTTCAATATTGTCCATTGAAATATACCATTTATTAGGAAATACGAAAAGAATGACTATTTCTAGTTTCTTAATGTCGTCATACACGGGAGAGAATGTAGCACACTCCAACAGTCAGTTTATACAAAAAGAACGTTAAATAATATTTTCCTCATGTTTACTAGTTTTTTATCCATTCATTTACAAGAAAGCAGTGTTTGGAACATTATTTTTGTTAGAGTAGAACGAATATGTACTAATGAATAAGAAGATGTAGTACTTATGAAAAAGGACCAATAGGTTATGGTTATTTATAGAAATTCATTAATAACTATATGAAAACTAAAGATAACAACTTGAAAGTAACTATAGTAAGGAAAAAACCAGTTTACATTCAGCTAAATTTCAAAGATAATGTTATTGTAAAGACATTCAGTCAAAGGCTGGTTACTGTATATACTACAATCCACCCAGCAACTAAGGTAATAATATGAAGCAAGACAATATGTTTATAAATTCATATTACCACAAGCTAAATATTTGCATGTTCTGGTCAAAGCGGTTACATTAGCTGAGAAGAAAGAAGAGCTTATTTAAAATTCACTGAACACTTTCGGAAAATCCTCCGTTTAAATGCAGGGAAAACAATAAACAGCACAATTTTAAGACATCTCTTGAACTCAAGACTTTAAATTAACACTTTGAAATCTTTCAAGGCAATTAGTAAACAGCTAACCACCAGTTTCCTGTTGAATCTATTGTCTGTTAAGCATCAGAAACTTGTATCATTTATTTAATGAATAACTCTTGTCAGCTTTTCTTTAGCTTAGTAACTAAAACTTAATTTTTTACACCATAAAACAATTACTTAAAATGATATACTTTTTCAACACTTTCATGTCGCTACATTGATATCTCAATTCCATAATTTTCATTATTAACTAAATGAGTTTTACTTAGTTGGTTACATTCCTTCACATTATTTATGTTTATTTATTATGTAATCCAATTATTATCTAATCCAATTGTCTTTCATGTTCCTAACGAAATTTTCTACAATGTTATGATTGCAGTTTTACATTCTGTTGTATGACATTATGTACTTCTCTATTAAGTTATGCAACTGTCAAGTGTCAACTCCATTTACCATACTGTTTTTTTAGAATTTTTAATCTCCATCTGTCACATAGATTGTCAACAGAAGCTGAAGACAACTAAACGAAATGAAATTGATTGTCATCTTATTCTATTCAAATGATGGGTATTGTTTTTTTCATACTGGTAAATTGAACTGTATACATGTACCTTCAGTGTTATGATCCAATAGCAAACACTGTTTAATTGTCAATTTTATCTCTTAAGTTAATTAAACGAGAATTACTTTATATAAGTTGGATTGTGACTGGCAAGTGGAATCTAGGATGCGCGTTTCATCCTATTTGAGACTCATCGGTTGGATGTAGTTGCATCCCAATGTTGATGTTCACACAAATCAACGGGAATATACAAGTTTATCCTAATGAAAATTACTTTGTACTTCTTTAATAAGACTAGAATGGTGTAACTTGACAATAAACAAAAATAATCCTTACCAATGGTTTCATTGAACGAGCAATTGGCTGGCCATCTAATAATCCATATTCAACCGATTTTCTTGCATTATTATGTAGAGTCAATAACTTGTCTTTCATATGCTCATCAATTAATGCATCAACACAAGAGCATACAACTAAACAGACTGATGTTAAAGTAATCAATGATGACTGACAAACAGGAATCATTTCAAGGTGAATTCACCTTACTCCAGTTAAAGAATGAATGAATTATCAATTGATATAGAAGCATATGCTGATATTTGAATAGATCAAAACAGTAGACATGTGTAAGTTATTTGTCTATTTAAATGGTACCTTTTGAATTAAATGCATAGTGTTACATGAAATGTTCCTCACTGATATTTATATCATTTCAAAAGTACAGAAAAGATCAATTTGATAAAATCCTATGATGTTAGTTACTAAGCTGATTAATCTCTTCCATATCAATCATATTTATGAAATGGTGATTTAAGAAGCAGAGTATATACAAATCAATTAACTGACAGGAGATAATCTCCAATCGTATTTTATACGTTTTAAAATTCATTAAGTATTACTTTAAGGTGTTGACTACCGTTTCTTCACTTACTGTACTGTGCTTGTTGAGGATATCACAATGTCAATTTACTAAATTGTACTAAAAATCTTTTCACTTTTCATTATTGACTTACTACTTAGTGAATTCAGTTGATTGCTTTCATTGACATAAATCACAAATTGACCGATTACCCGAACGTTCAAGTTTTTTTGAAGTTGTTAGCAGAATATCAATCTTCATAGAGTTTCATTTCTACGAAGTAAATAAATGAGAGTAGTACTGATTCGTGAAATGACCTGTTTCCATATCGTCAATGGTACATTAATTGAAAATATGTTTGCAATGAAATGTTATCTGTACATTACGATGCAGTATAACATAAAACTGATGAAGCATTTGAAGTTAAAAGTAGCCTATTATTGACAAGTAAAAAGTACCTGACATTGATATATCGTGAACTCTAGCCCCTATAAATAATTGTCAACCAAACAGTTTGTGAGATTTAGCTGAAATCAATACGGTGATTGTGAACAGTAAGACTAACTGATCGATGCCCTTAAATCTTCAGTGATTGTTATAATAACCTAACTGACATAGAAGATTATTAGATCTACTTATGTAATACTTTTCATTATTACTCCTGTAATGTATATTGTGTCAACAATGTTTCAATGTATCATTGCTTCTGTTGAATAATAATACTAACATCTTTGGGAGTACTGTATGTTACATCTGATCGTATTCAAAATAAAAACACATTGACATTAATCTTTGTTCTAAAAGAAAATTATGAAAAGCTAATTAATTCCTGTTTTAGTATCACCACGCAGGATATTTTTACACCCCATATTTACTACATATAGAACTTACTCTTTTATTACGTTCTACTGTTCTGATTCATCTAAATGTCCAGATTACTGATTATCAAATATAACTGGTATATACCTCCCTTCCAATCTTTGCCTACAATTATCCAAATGAACTGTATTGGTATTGATTCACATTACCATACTCAGTGTAATCATAATAACGTTAATATACATTTTACATTTCAAGTATTGACTTTTATTTATTGCATATTACTTATGTTAGTTTCACCAGTCCCCCATACTAGTCTCTAACCGTATGGAAGGAACACAAGATAACTGAGCTGATAACCAGAATCACTTTACATTTCACGTATTCGCTTATATACATACAAATTCTGACCACATAGTTAACCAATTAGGAAAATAATTTTAATACCAAACAAGGATAATAACAAAATTAAACTGCGGGGTGGGGGGGTAAACAATTATTTAGTTGTTGTTCCTGAATGAAAAATGATATGGTAACAGTTAATTGGTTTAATAGGAGGTTAATGAGAGGGGAACACAATAATATTGGAAACAAAATCTTTAATTTATACGTAACCAAAATAAATAAAATAGTTTTCTGAACAACAACTCTGAAAGTTAATCACTCTTCTTGGGTCACCAGATCTATCAGTAATGCATGTTTGAATAATTATTACGACTTGATTAAATATAACACACATAAGTGAAATCCATTTGATAAAGTTTCGTAATTAATTGTACGATGGTTTAGCAATACTAATTAACAGATACAAACCCACCTCCACCTGTTTCGCGTTTATGGAACCAGGTAAGAGTAGTCGTCACATATAGAACATTTCTAAAAGCCAAATGTACATTTATGATTTTTTATGCAGACAAACTAGAATTAGCTCTTAAAAATCGATTGAATTTAGGCTAAATTTTTTAAGATTTAGTAGCCACCACTGTTTAGAAGTATCATCGCGAAATTATTTGCATCAGACACTTTAATTTTGAAGCAAAGTGAATTACGTAATTACATTCTTACCAATCTCTTCTATTGATGTAATCAAGTTACTTTCAATGTTATCCTAAGATCACTGTATTAGCATAATTGATTTTGCTAAATAGTGTTGATTGTTTTCTTCTTATTGGTTAATCAGATGAACAAGTTTACCTAAGTGTTGATTCCATTGAAGTTGTTCGTAAGTAAATCTTGTTAAGAGTCCATCACATTGAATTGTAATAAATAAATATGGGTTTGATTCAATATGTCACAGATTGATGTTGGAAGGGTACCATTGGAAGCCAGGGAGTACTGGACAGCTGTTCCGTTTTAGTTTGGAACTCCTCAGCTGTGCGCACCCCAGATTCCGTACCAGGGGCTTCAAGTTGACGGCGAACGCCTGACCATCTGCACCACTGGGTCGGCATTCAGTGGTAGAATTCCTACTTCCATTAATTTATGGTATATATAGCGAGACGATCATCCATTGTCACTGGTGATAACTGTCTCACTCCCGACAAGTCTGAACTCCACTAATCACGACTTCTCACTAGAGCTTCAGGGACATCCTGGAGTTAGTCAGGATGTGTTGCTGATGGTTAAGCTAAACAGTTGTCTAGTTCTCCCTAGTTTTAAATGGTATCCTGCCAACATCAATCTGTAAAATATTCAATCAAATAAATAACCAATCTCCATAAAAATAACCAACCCAATTGAACTAAATTTAGATTGTTGTTTTCATTACCTTCCACCTAGTTGAATCTTTAACTAACTGATTGAAGTTGGTTTATATCATGTTTTTAAAGTAAATTTAGAAGTAAGTACAGCAGTGATTAATGTAGACAATCAAACGATGTCACCATTGTTTAATTACTTCAAACTGTTCACGAGAAAACAAAGCATTCATGATTCAGTATTACTAGATGTCCTTATATGCATTATTAACTAAAGAATTGTTTAAAGTTACAGTCATGACTAAGTTTAAACTAGTTTACAATATACCTGTTAAATTTAGTTACCAGCACACAATGTTAAGTAATCATTTAGGAAATTGTCTATTTATAACTAAGACTAGTAAATCTGCCCAGTATAATTAAGTCCTACTGTAGAGATACGATTACATTCAATAATATAACGGAAAATTTATTGTATGCAAAGATGACGTTCTATTTGAATACAATAAGTAGATATAAAGAAGTATAAACCTCAATCAGTCAGGTATACAAGTATCTAAATGCATCCAAAGATTAGCAAGTGAAACAACCTTCTACAAGGAAATATTAAATATCTGCAGGAATATATAATAAATATTAGACAGTAAATGATCTATCATCAACCACAATGACGTTCATAACTGTAACGATGTACATTTGAACGTAAATAGAAAAACTGATTCGAGCTAACAGTGATTTGATAAAGTTTAGAAGTTGACAACTTTCATTTCACAACCTAAATGTAATGCATAAATGACAATAGGACAGTCTAAATTCCATGAATAGAACTTAGTTCGACATTATGACACAATCAAAAATTGCATTGCCGATATAAGTTACTATATTATAATAAGTAGTATCATAGAAACACAAAAGTAAACAATATAGATCTATTGAGTTAACATTAGTGGTGTCGTTGAGTAATACTATCATATTCAGTACATTGAATATTCCTGTTTAAATGGATCCCAGAAACTTCAACGAAGCCTTCAGAATCAATGAAGGGGCCGAAAACAGTCCATTTAATCACAATTCAATAGAACTCTCTGAAATATCTATGTGAAGTAATCCATTTGGATTACAGATGAGAATAACTGCTTGTGGATAGGATGAATTATAATGATGATTTCATTTCAAACTGTAAATACCCGAGTATTTTTTTCACATTCCTGATACAGTGAAATAAAATTTTCGTCTTGCTTTACTTTTTTCTTTTGATTTAAGATTTTGGCATCATCGAGGTTTTCGAGTACTTAAGTTGCATGCCGTATCATCAGTAATCGGATCTAAATCATGTCAGAATATACTGATGGATTAATACCGGCTAATATTGATTCTCAGTAATTTTTTGTCAAGTTTTACACTTATAAACATAAACATCCATCTTGAACCTTGGAAAAATGGTGGTTAACATAATTAATGGAATGATCCTTAATCTATTTACAGCAAATGTATCCAAGCATAGTTGATATATCGTGTCTTTTTCTGTCTGATGATCTTTATTTAGTAATTGCATCGTTACAATAATGATTGCAGTTATTCATGGTTCGAAAAGTTTTCTTTTCATTACTTTCATATACTTCCTTTGTCACGTTTATTGTCGTCATTCTACACACTGGATGTTATAGTCTGTCATTAACTTATCCATTGTGTTGTTTAGTTGAGCGTGTAGTATCAGTGTTTGTATGTTCTATTTCTATGAGACAGTAAGAAATTAACATATTTCCTGTGTATAAACATTGGATATTGTGTAGTTTTTACATTTATATATACATTGAATGCCCTGATTATACTTATTACTACACATTCGATAGATATTAGGATGAGCAGTCGTCGTGGATTCCACTTGCCAGTCACAATTCAACTTAAATAACACTCGATAGTTGACACATTAATAAATATTCTACATACTTTTCGTTCCAACTCTTAATATACGTAGACTGTTGTTTGTGCTTTGTCGATATTAGTCAATGGAATAATGAAGTATATAGTTCTTGGAATATAGTACTCGAATCATAGCCTACTTATAACAGCAATATTCGTAAACGCTCATACACTGTCATACTACCTAGACAGGATGCATACACGCAAACAAACAGAAACATCTAACTAACCAAGCGTACACTTCCACGACTTTGTTTTTATTATTAATGTTATCCTTTTAATCAAATACATACACTACCTATTGTCTAATTAGTAATCCTCTACATTTTATGATTGATGTTGTTATAACCTGAAAGTAATCACTCTCTGTTATAACATGTTCATCCGGAGAGAAATATCTCGGCATAAATTCAGTTTTAAAAGGGATATACTTGCACTGTGTTCTAATTCCAGTGTAAATATTAACAAGGATTAAGGTATATCCAACTGATGAGACACAAATTAGACGAAACGTTAGTTATTGATTTCAACTGCCATTTTCAATACAACTTTCATTAAACATATTCAATAATAAATGTTCTGAATATAAAGAGTAAATAACAATTAGCCAAGATCTACACTCCTATAATGAAATTGTTTTGTTAATTTAGATTAAAGAATAATAAATTTCATTCAGGTTGGTAAATCACATTTACTTATGTGTATTCATTCTCATCTTCCAGAGGTAATCACGTTAACCTGTTACTTTACAAAGTATGGAATGATACAAGATGAATTGAATAGTCTATATGACGAGTTCCCGTTCTATAAACTTTTAACATATCAGTTCATGTTTATATAATCAAAAGCCGAAAAGAAAATGAAAGAGCTTATTAAATTAACTGTAACCTATTCAGTCACTTTCAATTTCTCACAATGTTAACTAATTAACATCGATTTCCCTTTCTCCTATAATTTAACTTGAAAAATAAACAGTAACAAAATATTTGTTGCTATGGCTTGAAATATATCGATAATGACATGGAAAGACTGTTCACATTTTAAGATGCCTTTTTGTGATGTTGAAGGCTTGTGTATCAACGAATTTTGTATAGTCTTACGTTGTATATTTGGTCATAGAGTGATGACAGAAGTTGGCAATATACTTAAAACTTGAACACATAGATACTTCATCAGTAACATCGGGAATGTTTTGTTTAGTTACTAAGGTAATAAATTATTATTGAAGATGGTTGAAATATGAATAACATTGAATTGGTTAGCCAAGAAACTAAAATAAGATAACAGACACGATTTGATTTTATGTAATTGGTTCCCTTTATAAATTTGGATAATGTAAAGACAATTGATGTAGAGTAATGTGAATTCTTTCGTTTTCGTTGGTTCTCATCAACTGCATTGCAAGTGTGACCTATGTATTCAAAAAGGAACAGTTGTGAATTTATTACTACCATGTTAAAACTGAATAAAACTCACTATTATTATTATTACTATTAGTTATTTCAGTATTATGGTTGTTTGTAAAATGTTGCAAAACATACGCTTATTATTCCACACCCGGTAATTTTTGTTTTTCTAAAACGACGGTTATTGGATAGATGTGTGATGAAATTTGCAGCTTAAGCATGGGTACAGTTAGCCAGTATACGACACTGGAATATGGATGAGATGTTTTTCACTCATTGAGTTTACAACGTTATTGACTCCGCCAACTTTACAATTTGTAACCTCAAGGAATGTTAATTATGCATTTTAAAGTCATACTTTAGTCTCATCTCCCTGGTTATGTTGACATGTAAGCAACTTTTGAAAACTAAAATCACACTAATTCCTTGGAAAAATAGATCCAGGTACCAGGTAAACAATATTTCTCATGAGGTGTTTGTGGGTATCGCGTTTTGAACAGAAGAATATATGCAAAGCATGGGAAGGCATATACTATAATCGACAACATAGTTATCACCTTGAATGTTAGTTACTCAAAATGCATAACAGCTAATAATATGGACAATTAATAGGTTGCAGATGATGATCCTACGTTCTTGTTCTGATGATGGCAAGATAACTTTCAGTTTAACTGGAAATAATTACAAGTTCTGTGTGTTGTCCATGTGGAAAGCCCGTGGTCTCATCGTTTGACAGAAGATGAGATAGGCAACATTCGATTATTATTGATATCTAAAGCTGGAGCATCCCTCTTTATTGGCTCTGCTTGCAACTTCCGAAAAAAAGATAATCGTTCTCAGTATGTGTCATCAGGTGTTTAAGAGATTAAAACTTCAAAGTCCGTTTAAAATGTGTTATTTGTTTCAATTAACAATCGCTTTTAAAATCTTTGAAGTCCATATCGTCTAACTTCGACGGGAAGTATTAAGCGAATATAAAGTGGACGGTAATCTATAGTCTGAATAATTTTGCTGGAGATGATGCACTTCTTGTAATAATGACATAATCGATTAGCTTCTGGAGCAATACGTTTGAAAATATCGTTAACGAAGAACTTCATGATGAACACTGGCTTTGACGAAATTCATGTATCATGATACACCAATCGTAGAACTTTGTAGATATAGATGACAGAACTCTCTTTCCTTCCCCCATGGTTTTCTTCTTGTCAACTTTTACAGGCTAAACGTTTGAAGCATTCTCTGAAGTTTTGGCAGTAATAAGCTATAGTTGCATTATCGGTATAGTAACTTCTATATTGTACATTTTTCTGTTAGTATACATGTGCAAGACATGATTAAAGTTACCTGAGAAGTACACTGTCTAGCGATATTTTGAAACTTAGATCGCCTGTTAAACTAATTCGCTTCCAAATATATTATTGTTTAATTAATCATATTGACTTCTCATTGTACGAGTATCCATTCATCTGTATATGTATACATTGTAGGCTAATATACGATGGTCTGTATTTATAGAATATGTATTCAGCTGGACCTAACGCAACTATGATCCAACATTGATAGCTTCCACACACACAACTAACAACAATCAAAGGTTTCATCTACATACTCGTTGAAGCAATAAAGTCACTTCATGCTTAACGCCGAAATACTGTGAATCTATCGATATGATGAGTGGGATTAACAATGGAAACACCTCGTATATATCAGAATTGAGTAATGGTATTTACGTGTAAATGAAGAGGTGCATACTCGATCCAGTATAACTCAAAGACTTCTTTATTAAATAAATCACACTTTTGCTAGGGATTTCGCGAATTAAGGAAAAACATCTCGATACCTTCTAGCGAACGTATAACCAGCGACACAACAACAGGTAAGCTAAACTATTTCACAGCGCCCCAGCCCAGTTAACTAGAGAAAGAAATCCAACGTCATCAAGAAGCGTTTAATTCCACAGGCAGCCTGGTAAACGGATAACAACCACACACCTCATGAGTATATGTACAGAACAGAGAGCATCTACGGAGTGTGACAAATAGCATACTAAAATAAACAACAAGCCAATAAGATTTAGCGTCTCACTAAGTGGGCAATACAAACTAAAGGTGAAAAAGGAACTTTTTAGGGCGAAAACGAGAAATTTCGATTTACAAAAAAATAACAGGTTTACCAAAAGAATTCTGGGGATCTGACATACCCAACAACTTTACACAAATATCTTCTAATAACCAAATGACGTGAGTGAAATAGTAATTCCTTGTTGTAATGACATTGTGTTTGATAAATGTTTCCACATACATTTAACCACATACTTCATGATTGGATATACATTTTCTTTTGTAAAGGCACTTTACCCTACACGAATTCTGTCTGCTAATGTAAGATACACGTTAGAAAGAGGTTGGTAATTATACATTTCCGGTGAAAGAATGTTGAATATTTTTAGTAAGTTCAACGATGTAATACATCTATGGCCGCCTTTTTCCCATTGTGAATAATCATGATGTTTTTAATACTAACACATATGAGTGACTGGTTGACTTAGAATTGAGGAAACCCTGACACTTCTAAAAATAATGAATACTCTCAAAAAACTGAATGGAGATCAATATTTCTACAATCATTCCTTGCAAGTAATTAGGAATGAGAGTGTGTAGTGAATGCTGACCGCTGCTGCGATGAGTTTAGTGTTTATGTGAACATCTTGATCTAATTCGATTATGCTCCCAATTTTGAATTGGATTCCTGATGAAATGACCTTAAAGTTGCTAAAGGTAAATGAGCCAATTGGACATGTCTTATGACTACAACCTAACAGATCTGGAAACAATGAATGATTGACAGGATACTTGGGTGGGTGACCAAAATCTCTTCTTAGAGGTAAGGATAGAAAGGACGAACACAGACGAATGAGTGTTAAGGATAAGTCTTTTACTGAGTAAAAAGGATGGTTTTATACAACACATACAGAACGAATAAGTAACAGAAAATGCAGAATACAATAACGGCTGAATTTGAGGGAGGGCTGGAATTATGTACAGAATCAAAATTGCAAGATCATTATAAAGCTTAAATAATTCATGAAGGAAATACATGATAATAAGTCCACAAAAGGCATTCATTTTGAACAATGCTTACTGAACGTTCAATCAGAAGTTCCTTTACTGTAAGGGTTATAGTTGCATAATAGATCATGATTTCTGATCCTTTACCTCGATATTGCACTCGACTACTGAATGTATAACTTCGTCGATTACACAGTTAATTCTGCTGTATCTTCAGAGAATGAGTTAATTGACGAGCAATTAGAAAATAGCAAGAATCATGTAAGAATGTTGATGCGCATTCATAATATTCATTAATGTTAATGATAAGGGTAATAGATTACATTAAATGGTATACGTTTTCATAATAATTCAAATCGACTATTGTATAGTTCATGTTGACTATTATAGTTTAATACTGTAAACATTCACAGTATTTCACCCAACTATTCGATTATTTCGTCTGTGGATTCTTTTCAGATTGTTTAAGAGAAGACTACGTAAACTGGTTTTGTAGTTACTCTGTCAATATTCCCTATTCGGATGAAATATTATTTAAAATTATAGTCTTCGATAAGCTAACACTGACTTGGTAATAGTGAATACATTCAATTAGCACCAACAGTATTCATTTTCAAAATGGTGGATATTCAGGTTATCGTTATATAAGAATCTAAATGTTACCTTATACTTACTTACTACATCAAATCTGCGTTTGTTTAATTGTGGCTATCATTCACATTTACTATTAGTTCCGTGTCAATTCCTCAATAATACACCTAATTCTCATTCGTGCAGTAGTTCCTCTGGCCACTATACAAAATAATAAACACGTGGAGAAGATGACAACAACAAATACTTCAGGTTCTGTTGCATGTAGTACAACCAAAGAAAATTTTTAAAGATGAACGTCGTTTCACCTTTGCACGTCAGTTTAAACATCAAAAAGTATGCGTCATTAGAAAAAAAACTAATAGCAAGTCAACATAATACGTGCCTAAAGGTAAAGTAGAGTGAATTATACTTCAACAGAATTGCCTATTGTTTAAGAGACAGTTATCTTCACAGTGACGTATATTGGTAGAAGCCAAGGGAAGTTTCGAAATTCACGCCAAAAATTTTATCAGATTCTAACTCTTCAAGATTAATAATTCTTCTAAAATAAATAAAACAGAAGACTTGATTATATATTCCCCCCCCAACTCTCACTCGGTATCATTAGTTTACACTATGAAGATTATTTGTCTTGTAACATGCATTCATATCAAACATACTGGCACTCTACACTTTCACGTCGCCAATTTCGATAACAGTTTACCATCAAAATTTTCTGTTATTCCTTAATCTTTGATTATGATTATCGTCTAAATATCATTGTGTTATGCATCACAATGAATGAAGTCATTAGTCCTATGTTATTTATTTGACATTCTCACTGTTTAGACAAACTTTAAAAGATTTTCCTCATATCTATTGTTTGTGCATAGTATGAATCAAGAAAATGCGTAATCATGTAGAGTCAACGTCAATATTAGACACCACACATTAATTTATCGGATTAGATGCAGCTAATATGTTTGGTAATACGTTCATACTCTTTTTCTTACTATTATCGTCCTAAATATAATCTTGTTTCCATTGAAATTACCGTATGAGATCAGGATTGTCTTGAAACCACATTAGAACAGGCATGGTTATGCGATCCCTGGTTAGAGTGAATTCATCGTAAGACTACATAAATTAAACAATAAGGATGTTCCAGCCATTCTGGGTTGATTTAAGTCAACAGTAGATTAATGTCTTTGTAATCATAATGAAGTTTGATTATTTGCTCTAAAAAGCGAAACAACCTCTTATCGATCATCTATTTAGTTGGTTTGTAAAGGAATGATTTATTTTCTCCTGACGTAGAGTTTGCAGGTCATACTGTTGGTATCTATGCTTAAATGTAACAGTTTCAGAAACAGACGATTATCTAAACATAGTATTACCAAAGCCTAACTATTATCTGTTCACTGACATGATACACTAAAAAGGAACGCCTAATTATATTTTATTGTGAACGAGTATAGATACTTCAACTTTTCAAAACCTCTACCGCTAGTATTGAGTCTCAGCGATAATATTTTTGAAGATTAGAAATTCTATCACTGATTTCCTTATTATCTTGCTCTAAACTTTGATCAGATACTAAACAAAAGTAAAAACGTTTCTATTTGTTTACTTCTCGCTTTATTCATCACATAATCTAGTTGAGCAGACTGAACTGTACTTTTAAAAATTGTTAACTACCATGAGCAGTAAGATTTCTAGAAGTAACAGTTTTTTCAGATCTATGATGATCAAATCGCTCTGGTTTCTTATATAAGCTAACTAGTGTCAAGTGAATTATCGAGAGGGTGTAAACACAGCACAAACATTGACAACTGTCTCAACAGTTACGACTAATAAAATATGATGTTCAACTTTAGTTAATGCTTCCAATTAACTGGCAACAAGATTTGTTTCAAACTAATTATTATTTGCATTGACAAAGTCATTTGATTAACAATAATGTTTCCTGTTTATTTACGTTCATTACATTGACTAGAGCAGAACTCCTAGATGACTGTGTTTCTCTATCAAGTCATCCTACTGCAGGAAAAATAAGACTTTTCAGCTACAATCCATGATATTTTGATATTCCGTGAGTTCCACCATTCATAATATACGGAGTTATAACTCCACTAGTAATTAAAATACCCGTAAGTCTGTCGCAATATCGTTATTCTTCAACAACCAGATACACACATTATGTGTCGTGCATTCGCTTATGTGCGCACCAAACCTTATTACAAAGCTGGCCAATAAGAAAAATAGCATTGTGTCGTGTAATGTTTCTGTGTGGATGACGATGATGATGATGACGATGCGTTGACACGTGTATCGTCTTGTCATATTTGTGTGGTCTTCCGATTGTGTATACATTGTGTCGTGTAATGTTTCTGTGTGGATGACGATGATGATGATGACGATGCGTTGACACGTGTATCGTCTTGTCATATTTGTGTGGTCTTCCGATTGTGTATACATTGTGTCGTGTATGTTTCTGTGTGGATGACGATGATGATGATGACGATGCGTTGACACGTGTATCGTCTTGTCATATTTGTGTGGTCTTCCGATTGTGTATACATTGTGTCGTGTATGTTTCTGTGTGGATGACGATGATGATGATGACGATGCGTTGACACGTGTATCGTCTTGTCATATTTGTGTGGTCTTCCGATTGTGTATACATTGTGTCGTGTATGTTTCTGTGTGGATGACGATGATGATGATGACGATGCGTTGACACGTGTATCGTCTGTCATATTTGTGTGGTCTTCCGATTGTGTATACATTGTGTCGTGTAATGTTTCTGTGTGGATGACGATGATGATGATGACGATGCGTTGACACGTGTATCGTCTTGTCATATTTGTGTGGTCTTCCGATTGTGTATACATTGTGTCGTGTAATGTTTCTGTGTGGATGACGATGATGATGATGACGATGCGTTGACACGTGTATCGTCTTGTCATATTTGTGTGGTCTTCCGATTGTGTATACATTGTGTCGTGTAATGTTTCTGTGTGGATGACGATGATGATGATGACGATGCGTTGACACGTGTATCGTCTTGTCATATTTGTGTGGTCTTCCGATTGTGTATACATTGTGTCGTGTAATGTTTCTGTGTGGATGACGATGATGATGATGACGATGCGTTGACACGTGTATCGTCTTGTCATATTTGTGTGGTCTTCCGATTGTGTATACATTGTGTCGTGTAATGTTTCTGTGTGGATGACGATGATGATGATGACGATGCGTTGACACGTGTATCGTCTTGTCATATTTGTGTGGTCTTCCGATTGTGTATACATTGTGTCGTGTAATGTTTCTGTGTGGATGACGATGATGATGATGACGATGCGTTGACACGTGTATCGTCTTGTCATATTTGTGTGGTCTTCCGATTGTGTATACATTGTGTCGTGTAATGTTTCTGTGTGGATGACGATGATGATGATGACGATGCGTTGACACGTGTATCGTCTTGTCATATTTGTGTGGTCTTCCGATTGTGTATACATTGTGTCGTGTAATGTTTCTGTGTGGATGACGATGATGATGATGACGATGCGTTGACACGTGTATCGTCTTGTCATATTTGTGTGGTCTTCCGATTGTGTATACATTGTGTCGTGTAATGTTTCTGTGTGGATGACGATGATGATGATGACGATGCGTTGACACGTGTATCGTCTTGTCATATTTGTGTGGTCTTCCGATTGTGTATACATTGTGTCGTGTAATGTTTCTGTGTGGATGACGATGATGATGATGACGATGCGTTGACACGTGTATCGTCTTGTCATATTTGTGTGGTCTTCCGATTGTGTATACATTGTGTCGTGTAATGTTTCTGTGTGGATGACGATGATGATGATGACGATGCGTTGACACGTGTATCGTCTTGTCATATTTGTGTGGTCTTCCGATTGTGTATACATTGTGTCGTGTAATGTTTCTGTGTGGATGACGATGATGATGATGACGATGCGTTGACACGTGTATCGTCTTGTCATATTTGTGTGGTCTTCCGATTGTGTATACATTGTGTCGTGTAATGTTTCTGTGTGGATGACGATGATGATGATGACGATGCGTTGACACGTGTATCGTCTTGTCATATTTGTGTGGTCTTCCGATTGTGTATACATTGTGTCGTGTAATGTTTCTGTGTGGATGACGATGATGATGATGACGATGCGTTGACACGTGTATCGTCTTGTCATATTTGTGTGGTCTTCCGATTGTGTATACATTGTGTCGTGTATGTTTCTGTGTGGATGACGATGATGATGATGACGATGCGTTGACACGTGTATCGTCTTGTCATATTTGTGTGGTCTTCCGATTGTGTATACATTGTGTCGTGTAATGTTTCTGTGTGGATGACGATGATGATGATGACGATGCGTTGACACGTGTATCGTCTTGTCATATTTGTGTGGTCTTCCGATTGTGTATACATTGTGTCGTGTATGTTTCTGTGTGGATGACGATGATGATGATGACGATGCGTTGACACGTGTATCGTCTTGTCATATTTGTGTGGTCTTCCGATTGTGTATACATTGTGTCGTGTAATGTTTCTGTGTGGATGACGATGATGATGATGACGATGCGTTGACACGTGTATCGTCTTGTCATATTTGTGTGGTCTTCCGATTGTGTATACATTGTGTCGTGTAATGTTTCTTCATATTTCATTCGTCATCTGTATGCTTTTATGTTACTGCTCGTTTGTTCTGCTATTTTTTACTACTATCTATCTGTTTCATTATATTGCGAATAATGCAGGGCATCTTTGTTGGTAACTGTAAGTAATTCTCAATAGCAAATATTTCTGTGGGCTTTCACCATTGTTGCTGACTATGTTTGTTTTAGAGGACACGACTAAATAAAAGCGTTCGGTTAAGCATCATCAACAAATCACGACAAGACATTACTGTGCAAAGCAACTCCTCGCATAGTCAGCCAATAGAGATGTTGTGGTTCCGCTTACATTCAACTTAGGACCAGATACAGCTTTCATCTTATTCATCACTGACTTCTTCTCTCTGTTTTATTATCACTGGATGGTTTAATTGTGAGATGGTACTCTGGATATACTACAAGTGTAACATGTTCTTATACAATGGACACTTCGGGCTAACTCATCGGTGTAATTTGAGGAGCTGAACAATAAGCGTTATATTCAAAACTTAGGAAAAGATTTGAAGAAATATTGATTCTATGGTGAATGTAGCTGTATCTAGCGGCGCTTTACGTTTCTGTGTTGATGTTGACTCATGTTTTCTCATATCTTAAAATGATATTACTTCTTGAGGGATTCAAAGAAAAGACTAGATTAGTAGTGATTTTTTGATATCTTTTCTACCTGCCCTACACATAAACTTTGTATATTAGGCATTGTTATTGTCACCAGAAATCTACGAGTTGAATGAAAGTGTTCTCTCTTTATGGTAGGACTTGTATTAAATCCCCTTCATATGCGGAAAACGATATCGCCGGAAACGATAGTTATCTAAAGGAGATATCTTATTTTTATCATATAATTGTTCAAAAGATAGTATAAAATGTCAAAGTGTTACACTTATACTGCTATATCAGTTAATTATAATGTTAATGAATAATCACTAAGCAAAATATATGCCAAAGTTTGAAAATCGTCAAATGGGTAGACTATAACCAATGTGAACGATGAATAAACGCAATATACACAATACATACTGAAAGCAATAACAATAATGAAAATTGATGATATCAGATATTGGATTAGTTCAAAGTTCTTTATTGTCAATCTATGGTTTATTATTGAACACAAATCTACACTTCAACTTTCAATGACACTATTCTACGATTTCTTAGTCATAGATTATTAACAACAATCAATTCACATAATTCATTAGTTTAATATCATGCAATTAAATATATTCAATGTTTAGAAATGGTGAATCGTTACGTTAATTACATAAGTTATACACCAATATTAGCACGTTATACATTTGAACATTTAAATCTACATTAGTCACTGAAATCAATTAATAACCACCTTCAGTATTCAAACTAATGAATCATTTCCTACATAGTATGATAATGATCACAGTAAATGTAATAAACTCATTAAACTAAATAACTAATCTTTATCAAAAAACAAAACCATAAAAACAAACACCTCATTATTCAATAAAATATGTAACGATAAATTCAAAGGCAACAACAACAACATAAACAACAAAATAAAGTAAAGACAGTTCAAAGAGATAACTAGACGCCAACAAAAATAAATTGAAGAAGAAAAAAAGAATAGAGTCGATTATAACCAGTGAAAAAAAATAAATTACGAAAAAAGAATGACAAAAAAACACAAAAAATTAAAAACAAGGAACAGGAAGATAAAAAGGAAAAAAAATACGACAAAAAAAATACGACAAAAGGAGAACCAAAACAACAAACACATTAAAAAACAACAGAAGGATAACAACGTTTAATATATCGACATCTCCAAACAACTGGATTACCGTAACCAGGAGAAGGAACAGAAAGAAGTGAAGAATTTGAATAAAAAACATTGTGCCGAGTAAAGTTTCTGTGTGGATGACGATGATGATGATGACGATGCGTTGACACGTGTATCGTCTTGTCATATTTGTTTGGTCTTCCGATTGTGTATACATTGTGTCGTGTAATGTTTCTGTGTGGATGACGATGATGATGATGACGATGCGTTGACACGTGTATCGTCTTGTCATATTTGTGTGGTCTTCCGATTGTGTATACATTGTGTCGTGTAATGTTTCTGTGTGGATGACGATGATGATGATGACGATGCGTTGACACATGTATCGTCATTTTGATATTTGTGTGGTCTTCCGATTGTGTATACATTGTGTCGTGTAATGTTTCTGTGTGGATGGACGATGATGATATGACGATGCGTTGACACGTGTATCGTCTGTATATTTGTGTGGTCTTCCGATTGTGCATACATTGTGTCGTGTAATGTTTCTGTGTGGATGGACGATGATGATGATCACGATGCGTTGACACGTGTATCGTCTTGTCATATTTGTGTGGTCTCCCGAGTGTGTATACATTGTGTCGTGTAATGTTTCTGTGTGGATGACGATGATGATGATGACGATGCGTTGACACGTGTATCGTCTTGTCATATTTGTGTGGTCCTTCCGATTATTATACATTGTGTCGTGTATGTTTCTGTGTGGATGACGATGATGATGATGACGATGCGTTGACACGTGTATCGTCTTG